>CAWUFW010024700.1:0-56187 GCA_963921515.1 Calotriton arnoldi | reverse complement strand
CCCCGTCCGGCAAGCAGGCCGAGTGTCCGGTGGCTGGGAACAGGAGTGGTTCCACCCGAGGCCCGGGGAGGCTCTCCCCGGCCTGGCTAGGGTTCGGAAGCTGGGACCGGGCCCGGGGCTCGTGCTCCGTCCGGCGGGTCCCGGGGTGCGGGAGCCCCCGTACTGCAAGCCAGCCGAGGGTCCGGGCGCTGGGGACGGGGGTCCACCAGGGCCCGGGAGGCTCTCCCGGCCTGGCTGCTTTCAGAAGCAGGGACCGGGCCGTGGAGCGGGGGTGGCTGGCTTTATCCGCTACGCTGGCGGAGCGGAGTTTTCTGCCCACCCCTAGTCTGAACTGAGGTGGCGAAGTGAGCTAAAAAATGATGATGGATTCAACCCAGATCTGTGACTGGGGGTGAGTTTCTGAAAAGTTTCAGCGCTCCGTTCATCATCTCCTTGTGTTTGCTTTGTTCGCCCTAAGTTGGCAGGGTATGCCCAGACGTGGGTCCCTTGCTCACTTAACCACTGGATTCAACCTAGCCTGGCTGATGAAGGGTGTTACTCAGAAACCAGTCCCAGGTTGCTTGTTTCCGGTTCAGGGAAGACCTGGCTTGGCAGTTCGGGCTGCACTGTTCCCATGAGGCACAGGGTCAAGACTGATTTGCATATAGCTGGGTCTGAACTGAGGTGGCGAAGTGAGCTAAAGAATGATGATGGATTCAAACCACATCTGTGACTGGGTTTGAGTTTCTGAAAAGTTTCAGCGCTCCGTTCATCATCTCCTTGTGTTTACTTTGTTCGCCCCAAGTTGGCAGGCTATGCCCAGACGTGGGTCCCTTGCTCACTTTGCCACTGGATTCAAGCTAGCCTGGCTGATGAAGGGTGTTACCTAGAAACCAGTCCCAGGATGCTTGTTTCCGGTTCAGGGAAGACCTGACTTGGCAGTTCGGGCTGGACTGTTCCCATGAGGCACAGGGTCAAGACTGATTTGCATATAGCTGGGTCTGAACTGAGGTGGCGAAGTGAGCTAAAGAGTTATGATGGATTCAACCCAGATCTGTGACTGTGGGTGAGTTTCTGAAATGTTTCAGCGCTCCGTCCATCATCTCCTTGTGTTTGCTTTGTTCGCCCTAAGTTGGCAGGGTATGCCCAGACGTGGGTCCCTTGCTCACTTTGCCACTGGATTCAAGCTAGCCTGGCTGATGAAGGGTGTTACCTAGAAACCGGTCCTAGGATGCTTGTTTCCGGTTCAGGGAAGACCTGACTTGGCAGTTCGGGCTGGACTGTTCCCATGAGGCACAGGGTCAAGACTGATTTCCATATAGCTGGTTCTGAACTTAGGTGGTGAAGTGAGCTAAAGAATGATGATGGATTCAACCCAGATCTGTGACTGGGGGTGAGTTTCTGAAAACTTTCAGCGCTCCGTTCATCATCTCCTTGTGTTTGCTTTGTTCGCCCTAAGTTGGCAGGGTATGCCCAGACGTGGGTCCCTTGCTCACTTTGCCATTGGTTTCAAGCTAGCCTGGCTGATGAAGGGCGTTACCCAGAAACCGGTCCCAGGATGCATTTTTCCAGTTCAGGGAAGACCTGGCTTGGCAGTTCGGGCTGGACTGTTCCCATGAGGCACAGAGTCAAGACTGATTTGCATATAGCTGGGTCTGAACTGAGGTGGCGAAGTGAGCTAAAAAATGATGATGGATTCAACCCAGATCTGTGACTGGTGGTGAGTTTCTGAAAAGTTTCAGCGCGCCGTTCATCATCTCCTTGTGTTTGCTTTGTTCGCCCTAAGTTGGCAGGGTATGCCCAGACGTGGGTCCCTTGCTACGTTGCCACTGGATTCAAGCTAGCCTGGCTGATGAAGGGTGTTACACAGAAACCGGTCCCAGGTTGCTTGTTTCCAGTTCAGGGAAGACCTGGTTTGGCAGTTTGGGCTGGACTGTTCCCATGAGGCACAGGGTCAAGACTGATTTGCATATAGCTGGGTCTGAACTGAGGTGGCGAAGTGAGCTAAAGAATGATGATGGATTCAAACCACATCTGTGACTGGGGGAAAGTTTCTGAAAAGTTACAGCGCTCCGTCCATCATCTCCTTGTGTTTGCTTTGTTCGCCCTAAGTTGGCAGGGTATGCCCAGACGTGAGTCCATTGCTCACTTTGCCACTGGTTTCAAGCTATCCTGGCTGATGAAGTGTGTTACCCTGTAGCCGGTCCCAGGATGCTTTTTTCCGGTTCAGGGAAGACCTGGCTTGGCAGTTCGGGCTGGACTGTTCCCATGAGGCACAGGGTCAAGACTGATTTGCATATAGCTGGGTCTGAACTGAGGTGGCAAAGTGAGCTAAAGAATGATGATGGATTCAACCCAGATCTGTGACTGGGGTTGAGTTTCTGAAAAGTTTCAGCGCTCCGTTCATCATCTCCTTGTGTTTACTTTGTTCGCCCCAAGTTGGCAGGGTATACCCAGACGTAGGTCCCTTGCTCACTTTGCCACTGGATTCAAGCTAGCCTGGCTGATGAAGGGTGTTACCCAGAAACCGGTCCCAGGATGCTTGTTTCCGGTTCAGGGAAGACCTGGCTTGGCAGTTCGGGCTGGACTGTTCCCATGAGGCACAGGGTCAAGACTGATTTGCATATAGCTGGGTCTGAACTGAGGTGGCGAAGTGAGCTAAAGAGTTATGATGGATTCAACCCAGATCTGTGACTGGGGGTGAGTTTCTGAAATGTTTCAGCGCTCCGTCCATCATCTCCTTGTGTTTGCTTTGTTCGCCCTAAGTTGGCAGGGTATGCCCAGACGTGGGTCCCTTGCTCACTTTGCCACTGGATTCAAGCTAGCCTGGCTGATGAAGGGTGTTACCCAGAAACCGGTCCTAGGATGCTTGTTTCCGGTTCAGGGAAGACCTGGCTTGGCAGTTCGGGCTGGACTGTTCCCTTGAGGCACAGGGTCAAGACTGATTTCCATATAGCTGGTTCTGAACTTAGGTGGCGAAGTGAGCTAAAGAATGATGATGGATTCAACCCAGATCTGTGACTGGGGGTGAGTTTCTGAAAACTTTCAGCGCTCCGTTCATCATCTCCTTGTGTTTGCTTTGTTCGCCGTAAGTTGGCAGGGTATGCCCAGACATGGGTCCCTTGCTCTCTTTGCCACTGGATTCAAGGTAGCCTGGCTGATAAAGGGTGTTACCCAGAAACCGGTCCCAGAATGCTTGTTTCCGGTTCAGGGAAGACCTGGCTTGGCAGTTCGGGCTGGACTGTTCCCATGGGGCACAGGGTCAAGACTGATTTGCATATAGCTTGGTCTGAACTGAGGTGGCGAAGTGAGCTAAATAATGATGATGGATTCAACCCAGATCTGTGACTGGGGGTGAATTTCTGAAAAGTTTCAGCGCTCCGTCCATCATCTCCTTGTGTTTGCTTTGTTCGCCCTTAGTTGGCAGGGTATGCCCAGACGTGGGTCCCTTGCTCACTTTGCCACTGGTTTCAAGCTAGTCTGGCTGATGAAGGGCGTTACCCAGAAACCGGTCCCAGGATGCCTTTTTCCGGTTCAGGGAAGACCTGGCTTGGCAGTTCGGGCTGGACTGTTCCCATGAGGCACAGAGTAAAGACTGATTTGCATATAGCTGGGTCTGAACTGAGGTGGCGAAGTGAGCTAAAAAATGATGATGGATTCAACCCAGATCTGTGACTGGGGTGTGAGTTTCTGAAAAGTTTCAGCGCTCCGTTCATCATCTCCTTGTGTTTGCTTTGTTCGCCCTAAGTTGGCAGGGTATGCCCAGACGTGGGTCCCTTGCTCACTTTGCCACTGGATTCAAGCTAGCCTGGCTGATGAAGGGTGTTACCAAGAAACCGGTCCCAGGATGCTTGTTTCCGGTTCAGGGAAGACCTGGCTTGGCAGTTCGGGCTGGACTGTTCCCATGAGGCACAGGGTCAAGACTGATTTGCATATAGCTGGGTCTGGACTGAGGTGGCGAAGTGAGCTAAGAGTTATGATGGATTCAACCCAGATCTGTGACTGGGGGTGAGTTTCTGAAATGTTTCAGCGCTCCGTCCATCATCTCCTTGTGTTTGCTTTGTTCGCCCTAAGTTGGCAGGGTATGCCCAGACGTGGGTCCCTTGCTCACTTTGCCACTGGATTCAAGCTAGCCTGGCTGATGAAGAGTGTTACCCAGAAACCGGTCCTAGGATGCTTGTTTCCGGTTCAGGGAAGACCTGGCTTGGCAGTTCGGGCTGGACTGTTCCCTTGAGGCACAGGGTCAAGACTGATTTCCATATAGCTGGTTCTGAACTTAGGTGGCGAAGTGAGCTAAAGAATGATGATGCATTCAACCCAGATCTGTGACTGGGGGTGAGTTTCTGAAAACTTTCAGCGCTCCGTTCATCATCTCCTTGTGTTTGCTTTGTTCGCCGTAAGTTGGCAGGGTATGCCCAGACGTGGGTCCCTTGCTCTCTTTGCCACTGGATTCAAGGTAGCCTGGCTGATAAAGGGTGTTACCCAGAAACCGGTCCCAGAATGCTTGTTTCCGGTTCAGGGAAGACCTGGCTTGGCAGTTCGGGCTGGACTGTTCCCATGGGGCACAGGGTCAAGACTGATTTGCATATAGCTGGGTCTGAACTGAGGTGGCGAAGTGAGCTAAATAATGATGATGGATTCAACCCAGATCTGTGACTGGGGGTGAGTTTCTGAAAAGTTTCAGCGCTCCGTTCATCATCTCCTTGTGTTTACTTTGTTCGCCCCAAGTTGGCAGGCTATGCCCAGACGTGGGTCCCTTGCTCACTTTGCCACTGGTTTCAAGCTAGCCTGGCTGATGAAGGGCATTACCCAGAAACCGGTCCCAGGATGCATTTTTCCAGTTCAGGGAAGACCTGGCTTGGCAGTTCGGGCTGGACTGTTCCCATGAGGCACAGAGTCAAGACTGATTTGCATATAGCTGGGTCTGAACTGAGGTGGCGAAGTGAGCTAAAAAATGATGATGGATTCAACCCAGATCTGTGACTGGTGGTGAGTTTCTGAAAAGTTTCAGCGCGCCGTTCATCATCTCCTTGTGTTTGCTTTGTTCGCCCTAAGTTGGCAGGGTATGCCCAGACGTGGGTCCCTTGCTCACTTTACCACTGGATTCAAGCTAGCCTGGCTGATGAAGTGTGTTACCCAGTAACTGGTCCCAGGATGCTTTTTTCCGGTTCAGGGAAGACCTGGCTTGGCAGTTCGGGTGGACTGTTCCCATGAGGCACAGGGTCAAGACTGATTTGCATATAGCTGGGTCTGAACTGAGGTGGCGAAGTGAGCTACAGAATGATGATGGATTCAACCCAGATCTGTGACTGGGGTTGAGTTTCTGAAAAGTTTCAGCGCTCCGTTCATCATCTCCTTGTGTTTGCTTTGTTCGCCCTAAGTTGGCAGGGTATGCCCAGACGTGGGTCCCTTGCTCACTTAACCACTGGATTCAACCTAGCCTGGCTGATGAAGGGTGTTATCAAGAAACCGGTCCCGGGATGCTTGTTTGCGGTTCAGGGAAGACCTGACTTGGCAGTTCGGGCTGGACTGTTCCCATGAGGCACAGGGTCAAGACTGATTTGCATATAGCTGGGTCTGTACTGAGGTGACGAAGTGAGCTAAATAATGATGATGGATTCAACCCAGATCTGTGACTGGGGGTGAGTTTCTGAAAAGTTTCAGCGCTCCATTCATCATCTCCTTGTTTTTACTTTGTTCGCCCCAAGTTGGCAGGCTATGCCCAGACGTGGGTCCCTTGCTCACTTTGCCACTGGTTTCAAGCTAGCCTGGCTGATGAAGGGCGTTACCCAGAAACCGGTCCCAGGATGCATTTTTCCAGTTCAGGGAAGACCTGGCTTGGCAGTTCGGGCTGGACTGTTCCCATGAGGCACAGAGTCAAGACTGATTTGCATATAGCTGGGTCTGAACTGAGGTGGCGAAGTGAGCTAAAAAATGATGATGGATTCAACCCAGATCTGTGACTGGTGGTGAGTTTCTGAAAAGTTTCAGCGCGCCGTTCATCATCTCCTTGTGTTTGCTTTGTTCGCCCTAAGTTGGCAGGGTATGCCCAGACGTGGGTCCCTTGCTCACTTTACCACTGGATTCAACCTAGCCTGGCTGATGAAGGGTGTTATCCAGAAACCGGTCCCGGGATGCTTGTTTCCGGTTCAGGGAAGACCTGGCTTGGCAGTTCGGGCTGGACTGTTCCCATGAGGCACAGGGTCAAGACTGATTTGCATATAGCTGGGTCTGAACTGAGGTGGCGAAGTGAGCTAAAGAATGATGATGGATTCAACCCAGATCTGTGACTGGGGGTGAGTTTCTGAAAAGTTTCAGCGCTCCGTTCATCATCTCCTTGTGTTTGCTTTGTTCACCCTAAGTTGGCAGGGTATTCCCAGACGTGGGTCCCTTGCTCACGTTGCCACTGGATTCAAGCTAGCATGGCTGATGATGGGCGTTACCCAGAAACCGGTCCCAGGATGCATTTTTCCGGTTCAGCGAAGACCTGGCTTCTCAGTTCGGGCTGGACTGTTCCCATGAGGCACAGAGTCAAGACTGATTTGCATATAGCTGGGTCTGAACTGAGGTGGCGAAGTGAGCTAAAGAATGATGATGGATTCAAACCACATCTGTGACTGGGGGTAAGTTTCTGAAAAGTTACAGCGCTCCGTCCATCATCTCCTTGTGTTTGCTTTGTTCGCCCTAAGTTAGCAGGGTATGCCCAGATGTGGGTCCCTTGCTCACTTTGCCACTAGTTTCAAGCTAGCCTGGCTGATGAAGTGTGTTACCCAGTAACTGGTCCCAGGATGCTTTTTTCCGGTTCAGGGAAGACCTGGCTTGGCAGTTCGGGCTGGACTGTTCCCATGAGGCACAGGGTCAAGACTGATTTGCATATAGCTGGGTCTGTACTGAGGTGGCGAAGTGAGCTAAAGAATGATGATGGACTCAACCCAGATCTGTGACTGGGGGTGAGTTTCTGAAAAGTTTCAGCGCTCCGTTCATCATCTCCTTGTGTTTGCTTTGTTCGCCCTAAGTTGGCAGGGTATGCCCAGACGTGGGTCCCTTGCTCACTTTGCCACTGGATTCAAGCTAGCCTGGCTGATGAAGGGTGTTACCAAGAAACCGGTCCCAGGATGCTTGTTTCCGGTTCAGGGAAGACCTGGCTTGGCAGTTCGGGCTGGACTGTTCCCATGAGGCACAGGGTCAAGACTGATTTGCATATAGCTGGGTCTGAACTGAGGTGGCGAAGTGAGCTAAAGAGTTTTGATGGATTCAACCCAGATCTGTGACTGGGGGTGAGTTTCTGAAATGTTTCAGCGCTCCGTCCATCATCTCCTTGTGTTTGCTTTGTTCGCCCTAAGTTGGCAGGGTATGCCCAGACATCAGTCCCATGCTCACTTTGCCACTGGATTCAAGCTAGCCTGGCTGATGAAGGGTGTTACCCAGAAACTGGTCCTAGGATGCTTGTTTCCGGTTCAGGGAAGACCTGGCTTGGCAGTTCGGGCTGGAATGTTCCCTTGAGGCACAGGGTCAAGACTGATTTCCATATAGCTGGTTCTGAACTTAGGTGGCGAAGTGAGCTAAAGAATGATGATGGATTCAACCCAGATCTGTGACTGGGGGTGAGTTTCTGAAAACTTTCAGCGCTTCGTTCATCATCTCCTTGTGTTTGCTTTGTTCGCCGTAAGTTGGCAGGGTATGCCCAGACGTGGGTCCCTTGCTCTCTTTGCCACTGGATTCAAGGTAGCCTGGCTGATAAAGGGTGTTACCCAGAAACCGGTCCCAGAATGCTTGTTTCCGGTTCAGGGAAGACCTGGCTTGGCAGTTCGGGCTGGACTGTTCCCATGGGGCACAGGGTCAAGACTGATTTGCATATAGCTGGGTCTGAACTGAGGTGGCGAAGTGAGCTAAATAATGATGATG
Organism: Calotriton arnoldi; assembly: GCA_963921515.1. Taxonomy (NCBI): domain Eukaryota; kingdom Metazoa; phylum Chordata; class Amphibia; order Caudata; family Salamandridae; genus Calotriton; species Calotriton arnoldi. The sequence goes on along the minus strand of CAWUFW010024700.1, from coordinate 48,303 downwards.
GATTCAACCCAGATATGTGACTGGGGGTGAGTTTCTGAAAAGTTTCAGCGCTCCGTTCATCATCTCCTTGTGTTTACTTTGTTCGCCCCACGTTGGCAGGCTATGCCCAGACGTGGGTCCCTTGCTCACTTTGCCACTGGTTTCAAGCTAGCCTGGCTGATGAAGGGCATTACCCAGAAACCGGTCCCAGGATGCATTTTTCCAGTTCAGGGAAGACCTGGCTTGGCAGTTCGGGCTGGACTGTTCCCATGAGGCACAGGGTCAAGACTGATTTGCATATAGCTGGGTCTGAACTGAGGTGGCGAAGTGAGCTAAAAAATGATGATGGATTCAACCCAGATCTGTGACTGGTGGTGAGTTTCTGAAAAGTTTCAGCGCGCCGTTCATCATCTCCTTGTGTTTGCTTTGTTCGCCCTAAGTTGGCAGGTTATGCCCAGACGTGGGTCCCTTGCTCACTTTACCACTAGATTCAACCTAGCCTGGCTGATGAAGTGTGTTACCCAGTAACTGGTCCCAGGATGCTTTTTTCCGGTTCAGGGAAGACCTGGCTTGGCAGTTCGGGCTGGACTGTTCCCATGAGGCACAGGGTCAAGACTGATTTGCATATAGCTGGGTCTGAACTGAGGTGGCGAAGTGAGCTACAGAATGATGATGGATTCAACCCAGATCTGTGACTGGGGTTGAGTTTCTGAAAAGTTTCAGCGCTCCGTTCATCATCTCCTTGTGTTTACTTTGTTCGCCCTAAGTTGGCAGGGTATGCCCAGACGTGGGTCCCTTGCTCACGTTGCCACTGGATTCAAGCTAGCCTGGCTGATGAAGGGCGTTACCCAGAAACCGGTCCCAGGATGCATTTTTCCGGTTCAGGGAAGACCTGGCTTGGCAGTTCGGGCTGGACTGTTCCCATGAGGCACAGAGTCAAGACTGATTTGCATATAGCTGGGTCTGAACTGAGGTGGCGAAGTGAGCTAAAAAATGATGATGGATTCAACCCAGATCTGTGACTGGGGGTGAGTTTCTGAAAAGTTTCAGCGCTCCGTTCATCATCTCCTTGTGTTTGCTTTGTTCGCCCTAAGTTGGCAGGGTATGCCCAGACGTGGGTCCCTTGCTCACTTAACCACTGGATTCAACCTAGCCTGGCTGATGAAGGGTGTTATCAAGAAACCGGTCCCGGGATGCTTGTTTGCGGTTCAGGGAAGACCTGACTTGGCAGTTCGGGCTGGACTGTTCCCATGAGGCACAGGGTCAAGACTGATTTGCATATAGCTGGGTCTGTACTGAGGTGGCGAAGTGAGCTAAAGAATGATGATGGATTCAAACCACATCTGTGACTGGGTTTGAGTTTCTGAAAAGTTTCAGCGCTCCGTCCATCATCTCCTTGTGTTTGCTTTGTTCGCCCTAAGTTGGCAGGGTATGCCCAGACGTGGGTCCCTTGCTCACTTTGCCATTGGTTTCAAGCTAGCCTGGCTGATGAAGGGCGTTACCCAGAAACCGGTCCCAGGATGCATTTTTCCAGTTCAGGGAAGACCTGGCTTGGCAGTTCGGGCTGGACTGTTCCCATGAGGCACAGAGTCAAGACTGATTTGCATATAGCTGGGTCTGAACTGAGGTGGCGAAGTGAGCTAAAAAATGATGATGGATTCAACCCAGATCTGTGACTGGGGGTGAGTTTCTGAAAAGTTTCAGCGCTCCGTTCATCATCTCCTTGAGTTTGCTTTGTTCGCCGTAAGTTGGCAGGGTATGCCCAGACGTGGGTCCCTTGCTCACGTTGCCACTGGATTCAACCTAGCCTGGCAGACGAAGGGTGTTATCCAGAAACCGGTCCCGGGATGCTTGTTTCCAGTTCAGGGAAGACCTGGCTTGGCAGTTCGGGCTGCACTGTTCCCATGAGGCACAGGTTCAAGGCTGATTTGCATATAGCTGGGTCTGAACTGAGGTGGCAAAGTTAGCTAAAGAATGATGATGGATTCAACCCAGATCTGTGACTGGGGGTGAGTTTCTGAAAAGTTTCAGCGCTCCGTTCATCATCTCCTTGTGTTTGCTTTGTTCACCCTAAGTTGGCAGGGTATGCCCAGACGTGGGTCCCTTGCTCACGTTGCCACTGGATTCAAGCTAGCCTGGCTGATGAAGTGTGTTACCCTGTAACCGGTCCCAGGATGCTTTTTTCCGGTTCAGGGAAGACCTGGCTTGGCAGTTCGGGCTGGACTGTTCCCATGAGGCACAGGGTCAAGACTGATTTGAATATATAGCTGGGTCTGAACTGAGGTGGCAAAGTGAGCTAAAGAATGATGATGGATTCAACCCAGATCTGTGACTGGGGTTGAGCTTCTGAAAAGTTTCAGCGCTCCGTTCATCATCTCCTTGTGTTTTCTTTGTTCGCCCCAAGTTGGCAGGGTATGCCCAGACGTGGGTCCCTTGCTCACTTTGCCACTGGATTCAAGCTAGCCTGGCTGATGAAGGGTGTTACCAAGAAACCGGTCCCAGGATGCTTGTTTCCGGTTCAGGGAAGACCTGGCTTGGCAGTTCGGGCTGGACTGTTCCCATGAGGCACAGGGTCAAGACTGATTTGCATATAGCTGGGTCTGAACTGAGGTGGCAAAGTGAGCTAAAGAGTTATGAATGATTCAACCCAGATCTGTGACTGGGGGTGAGTTTCTGAAATGTTTCAGCGCTCCGTCCATCATCTCCTTGTGTTTGCTTTGTTCGCCCTAAGTTGGCAGGGTATGCCCAGACGTGGGTCCCTTGCTCACTTTGCCACTGGATTCAAGCTAGCCTGGCTGATAAAGGGTGTTACCCAGAAACCGGTCCTAGGATGCTTGTTTCCGGTTCAGGGAAGACCTGGCTTGGCGGTTCGGGCTGGACTGTTCCCTTGAGGCACAGGGTCAAGACTGATTTCCATATAGCTGGTTCTGAACTTAGGTGGCGAAGTGAGCTAAAGAATGATGATGGATTCAACCCAGATCTGTGACTGGGGGTGAGTTTCTGAAAACTTTCAGCGCTACTTTCATCATCTCCTTGTGTTTGCTTTGTTCGCCGTAAGTTGGCAGGGTATGCCCAGACGTGGGTCCCTTGCTCTCTTTGCCACTGGATTCAAGGTAGCCTGGCTGATAAAGGGTGTTACCCAGAAACCGGTCCCAGAATGCTTGTTTCCGGTTCAGGGAAGACCTGGCTTGGCAGTTCGGGCTGGACTGTTCCCATGGGGCACAGGGTCAAGACTGATTTGCATATAGCTGGGTCTGAACTGAGGTGGCGAAGTGAGCTAAATAATGATGATGGATTCAACCCAGATCTGTGACTGGGGGTGAGTTTCTGAAAAGTTTCAGCGCTCCGTTCATCATCTCCTTGTGTTTGCTTTGTTCGCCCTAAGTTGGCAGGGTATGCCCAGACGTGGGTCCCTTGCTCACTTTGCCACTGGTTTCAAGCTAGCCTGGCTGATGAAGGGCGTTACCCAGAAACCGGTCCCAGGATGCATTTTTCCAGTTCAGGGAAGACCTGGCTTGGCAGTTCGGGCTGGACTGTTCCCATGAGGCACAGAGTCAAGACTGATTTGCATATAGCTGGGTCTGAACTGAGGTGGCGAAGTGAGCTAAAAAATGATGATGGATTCCATCCAGATCTGTGACTGGTGGTCAGTTTCTGAAAAGTTTCAGCGCTCCGTTCATCATCTCCTTGTGTTTGCTTTGTTCACCCTAAGTTGGCAGGGTATTCCCAGACGTGGGTCCCTTGCTCACGTTGCCACTGGATTCAAGCTAGCATGGCTGATGATGGGCGTTACCCAGAAACCGGTCCCAGGATGCATTTTTCCGGTTCAGCGAAGACCTGGCTTGGCAGTTCGGGCTGGACTGTTCCCATGAGGCACAGAGTCAAGACTGATTTGCATATAGCTGGGTCTGAACTGAGGTGGCGAAGTGAGCTAAAGAATGATGATGGATTCAAACCACATCTGTGACTGGGGGTAAGTTTCTGAAAAGTTACAGCGCTCCGTCCATCATCTCCTTGTGTTTGCTTTGTTCGCCCTAAGTTAGCAGGGTATGCCCAGACGTGGGTCCCTTGCTCACTTTGCCACTGGATTCAAGCTAAGCGGGTTGATGAAGGGTGTTACCCAGAAACCGGTCCCAGGATACTTGTTTCCGGTTCAGGGAAGACCTGGTTTGGCAGTTCGGGCTGGACTGTTCCCATGAGGCACATGGTCAAGACTGATTTCCATATACCTGGGTCTGAACTGAGGAGGCAAAGTGAGCTAAAGAATGATGATGGATTCAACCCAGGTCTGTGACTGGGGGTGAGTTTCTGAAAAGTTTCAGTGCTCCGTTCATCATCTCCTTGTGTTTGCTTTGTTCGCCTTAAGTTGGCAGGGTATGCCCAGACATGGGTCCCTTGCTCACTTTGCCACTGGATTCCAGCTAGCCTGGTTGCTGAAGGGTGTTACCCAGAAACCAGTCCCAGGATGCTTGTTTCCAGTTCAGGGAAGACCTGGCTTGGCAGTTTGGGCTGGACTGTTCCCATGAGGCACAGGGTCAAGACTGATTTGCAAATAGCTGGGTCTGAACTGAGGTGGCGAAGTGACCTAAAGAATGATGATGGATTCAACCCATATCTGTGACTGTGGGTGAGTTTCTGAAAAGTTTCAGCGCTCCGTCTATCATCTCCTTGTGTTTGCTTTGTTTGTCCTAAATTGGCAGGGTATGCCCAGACGTGGGTCCCTTGCTCACTTTGCCACTGGATTCAAGCTAGCTTGGCTGATGAAGGGTGTTACCCAGAAACCGGTCCCAGGTTGCTTGTTTCAGGTTCAGGGAAGACCTGGCTTGGCAGTTCGGGCTGGACTGTTCCCATGAGGCACAGGGTCAAGACTGATTTCCATATAGCGGGGTCTGAACTGAGGTGGCGAAGTGAGCTAAGGAATGATGATGGGTTCAACCCAGATCTGTGACTGGGGGTGAGTTTCTGAAAAGTTTCAGCGCTCCATCCATCATCTCCTTCTGTTTGCGTAATAGGGAAACCAACATAACATAGCCTCCCTTCCCTGTCCCAAATGAAAAAAAATAGATGATCCCCTACCAGCACCCCACCACTCTCTCTGCCTTCCCTTTCTTCACTTATAGTAGCTGTGATCCCTAATTTCCATCGCTGCTCTAACAGGCTCTGTGAAAGCCCTGCCAGGGAAGCCTGGAATTCCTTTATGATGTAGTAAAATTGGGTAACAGCTTTTGTTAACAACTGTTGCTGTGTCACAGCAGTGAATTATCTGCTTTAGAATACGGCATTGACATTAAAGGCTTTCACTGGAAGCCATATATAATATATACTATTATAGATGGATAATAGTGAATTCCGGGGATGTTTTTCTCACAGAGGGGTTCTGCGTGACATCAAATAGACAATGATATTGAAGCCCGAGTTTTCTATGATATCACCCAGAACCCCGAGGTGAACACCATCCCCATAATTCACATTTTACCCATCTTTAATCTTTTATGTATGCCCCCCCACCAAAATCATCTGAATCTGCTTTCAATTGCTATGCAGGGGCAGAGAAGTAACTGGTGAGCCAGGCATAATATGGCCTCGCCTCCCTGTCCCAATGTAAAAAGAATACCATTTCCTTAACCAACCTCGACCCAATTCCCTGTCTTATTTTCCCCTCCTGCACTCATGCTTTCTGCTTTCTTAAAGCAGGCATGCATTGCTGTGCTGAGAAGATTTCAGAGAGCTCTGTCATCCTGGCTTGGAAAGCCTTTATGGCATAGCAACAGTGGGCAATGACTTTTGTTATCAATTGGTGCTGCGTCATACCAGTGAATTACCAGATATAGAACCTGGTGTAAACAACAGAGGCTTCCTATGGAAGTCATGCATAACATTTGTATTTGCCATGCTGTGGAAGCTCAGCTGTCATGTAGTTCCTAATAATACATAGGATCTGCACGTTTAGACAACATAAACTAAGGGATTGGTGTCCGGACTGATTCAAGACACCGTCAAAGTATATGTTAGCCATTAGACCAGCTAGCTCACAGTGCCGCTATAAGCCCCCTAACCTTACCAAGGAGCGAATAGTTTCTGGCAACTATCGAACACGACAACCCTTGATCCTTCAGGGATTGTGAAAACAGTACAGTACTTTTCGCTCAGTCACTCATGCTCACTTCTTCTCAGGGAGATACACAGAATAAACGATGGGGATGTTTTTCAATAAGCATTTATTGAACTAGCGTCATTCTAGTATAAAATACGTGGGCTGCGACAACCATTAGACAGAAACAGATATTTATGATTGCAAGCCCCAACAGAGTAAATAAAAGATGAATTCTACGATGGTGCAAAAACAGTGAATATATGCAGGCATATGGATACATGGCAATAATAAAGCGTACTCCTAAAAATGCGAACCCTAGCCAAGTGTACCTAAGTGTATCTAGCTTGTATTTAGGTGTGAAGCCAAGAATCCCCCTACAAAAGAGCCAACCCCATTACCTGATGGGAAAGAACAAAGGACCCCGTCTTGGTCTCGAGTTGGACACCCCGCAAACGATGTCAGACCACTGCGTGCTGGCGGTTCTGCGTGTAGGGACTCCACCGTCTCGTGTCAGCATGGAAGCTTCTCTTCTGGTTTGCCCAGCAAAGATGTGGTGCTTATATACCCAAAAGGTACCCTCAGGGGATCTACCTAAAATGGTATTGTGGGCCTGTCGTTCAAAGATGATGATAGTTGTGACTTTTGTACAGAGTTATTATACAGAAGATGGTAATCCTGCTGTGCGATACTAAGAATCCTCATGCATAATAAATTAGGCTAGTTTTCGAAGAAAACCACACAACATTTATTCGGCACATAACTAGGTAAAAGGTCAGCGCCAGAACCGTTATGTAGAGCAAGGTAGGACAAATGTAGGTAAAAGGTCGTGCATCTACCTAGGCCTATAGTGGGGTACCATGGGGCTCATAACACAGCTAGGGGGTTTTATGGCTCATAACTATCTCCTTCCTCTTGTCACCAGTGTATTTGTGAAAATTCTGTTGTAGGAATCTATTTTAGTTGAGTGCAGATGTCACAAAGCCCCTGACAAGAGCCAGCAAAACTGTTAGGCACAGTTACTTAAGCACAATAAAAAAAGACACTGAAACACATAACTGTTTTATTTAACCAAACTCTTTCTTTTGGATGGTTTTGAAAGTTTTCCCTAAGTTGTTGGCAATCAACATGGGCTAATTTTGCATATCGTGCTCGATTGGAGTTCACATGAGGAGAGCAGAAATCTGTCTTCATGTTGTAATTTACCTAATTATAGTTTTTGAATATTATTGACCTTAAACATCTTGAAATATTTGTTTACCACATATTAGGAGGGTCAGATGGGTTCGCTGTAATTCCACAGTATACCACATTAGGCATTCAGTTCATTTCATGCATTTCTGCACCAAGAACTTCTCTTGTACCAAAGGAAGAATAGTGTTACTTTAAGGTGGCTTTTATCTTATCTTACGAGATTCGAAGTACATCATGTAACATATTCATAAAAGATCCTCTCAAATTTTAGACATTATTAAAGACATTCTAGACATCATTCAATAAATTATCCTTCTTTCTCTTTGTGGACATGAAACGCTGAAGACTCTAATCCTTCTAACATACATTAAACATTTCAAATAATAAAAAAAATAACTGAACTAAGATTATGACTTTTGAAATAATCAGTAAGTGTAATAAATCATTTAGAAATAATTGAATTTATATCACTCATTTTAATTGGTGCTATGACATATACGCCAACTGTGACTGTTTAATCACCATATTTTCGGTGAAGTGTGTGATGAAATGGACATTAAGGGGCCGATTCCGATTCGGGCAGGAAATCTCTCCGACCGAGCCGGACCCGGAGAGATTTCCGACCGAATCGGACCCTAGCAGTCCGACCGAATGAGTACGATGCGTTCGCATGCTATCGGACTCGATTCGGTCGGACTCCCATTGAAGTCAATGGGAGCCGGTCGTACAATGCGTACGTGGGCTCCCATTGACTCAATGGGTGCGAGGCGAACAAGGGCGCCCCCTACAGCGGGTACGCGTCGAAGCAGGTCGTGCCGTACACGCACAGGTAGGGGGGACCCATGGGTCCCCCCTGTGTGCGACTTGCGCGGCTAGGCGTACAGAGGGGTCCGACACGGACCCCCAAAGTGCGGCTCCGACTGCTCTTTCGAGCCGGACGGCGCGAGTCGGTCGGACTGCTCGCGGCGCGCATCGTACTTACCCGGCCGGGGAACGTCTCCATTGCGCGGTGCGAGTCGTGTCCGTGCGAGTCGGTCGGAGCGGTTGGGTCCCGCGAACGAGTCGGTCGGCGATTTCGCGTACGTTCGCATCGTACTCGCTCGCCCGGACGCACGTCCGACTCGGTCGGGAATCAGGGCTCCGAATCGGATCCGGTAATGCCGAGTCCGATTCGGAGCCCTACCGGCCGAGATCGGAATCGACCCCTAAATGTTTATACTGGTACCAAGGTCATGGGATGCACTGCACATTAAACAAATTTATAAGGAGGTAGAGCTGGCTACCATGGATAAATTACATGATATTAAAGAGTTCTATGCACAATTGTCAGTTGAAAAATGTATGAGAGGTTGAATCATGATCCCACAAGGGATTACAGAATGATTATTGATAGTATACTAGATTTTTCTTTTCTTTTAGATACATGAGAATACTAACAAAAATCCTTCAACTATACATTTTTTTGTGTTTCTTTTATGTTTGTAAGCATGCTTCTGATTAAATGCAAGGGTGTCAGAGAGCTTCAGTTATTGGAAAGGATAATCTGTACATATTAAACATAACTGAAGAACTAATATAGGGAGGTGATAAGAAATGCTGAATTGGTTACATTTATACTGTATGTTAGGCTAATATTCAATGGATGTAAGACAGATTTACAAAGAGCTTGGATCATAATATAGCCAGTAGGTAGTTCTTCAGATTGGTCTTGGATAATATATAGAAGGTGCCCACGAGAATCTTAGCTCTGAGGAAGTTCCACTTTTTTCACAGACTTTCTCTAAAAATATGCTTTACGGTAGAGCTGTTTTTATACTTGAAATGGCCCAGGTGACTGAAGGTCTACCTCTATTAAGTCTTAACTTCAGCCGGAAAAGGTCAGTTTGCTCGCTCTTTATTTTGGGGTATCAATATGTAATTCCTTGTATGTGATACTGACATTCTTGTTTGTGATGTGTCTTTCTAGAGTGAGCCATTTTAATGATGCTGGAAGTGGAGTGATGTTTTCAACATTTTTGCTCTAGAGATGTAATGGACTGCTTTTAATGAGACAACACATGTATTGAAGAAGCCTGCGGAAAAAAATGCTTGCTCTTTATTTTGGGGTATCAATATGTGGTTCCTTGTATGTGATACTGACTTCCTTGTTTGTGATTTGTCTTTCTAGAGTGAGCCATTTTAATGGTTTGAGACAAAAGTAAATTTTTGTGACATGCAGAGTTTGTTTATACCCAAGTTAAAAATTAAAGACAAAGATAAGGTGTTTTTGTAAGCAAGTACAACTCTGAGAAATTGGGAAAAAGTCTAATTTCATAAACATGATGTTTTGCTTTCTCACAATGAGAAATGTTAGAACCTGCTTTCGGAAGATCCTAAACCTTTCCAATTAGACCACCTAATACCTTGCCGACTGCACCAGTGGGTGGAATCTGACACCCAAGTGAAAGACCCTACCATGGATTAATTGCTGTCTTCTGGCTTTTTGCAGATCAAGCACTTTGCCCACTACACCCTCCCTGGAAATAATAATGAAATGATTTGTTGTCATCTTAGGATACTTCTAGGATGAATGTAAAAAAAGTTAAGGGCAGTTTGTGAAATCCTTAGCCTGCTATGATTGACCATTTCAGGGTTTGATAGTTTTGAATAAGGCATGTTCATCCTCTAGCAAAATGATAAACCTGTATAATAACACACCCTAAAATATTTTCAGGATGATGATGGCTAAAAACAAAAACAAGCTCATCAATAAAATAGTATTTTAATGACGTAAGATATGTAACAGCTAACTTAGATTCACAATACGGTGAAGGCAGAAAGCGGGGTCTGAATAAGGTCAATGGGGTGACTAGGGTTTTTAGAGCAAAATATAATGCAGCAATTGAGGAGGCCATTGAAAGCAAATTGAATCAACTACTGCCACATCTTCAAATAGGAATGACCAAGGGTCCAAATCACATACGCTTTAGAAACTACTACAAAATGCCTCTTTCTTCACAATTCTATATACATCATAAGCAGGTGTTTCATCAACCAGAGAAGCAATTTCTCAAAAACCTATCTTCCATCTCTCCTGCAAGATTCTTGAGGGACCTTGGAAGCAGAGATTATGGTTCACGAAAACATAGAGCAATTCATTCAATATCCACTGGCATGGTACCAAGGGAGGATGGTTTCCCAATCAAACTCTATAAAACTAATTAAGATAGACTAGCCCATTTAGTATACACAGTTTTCAAGGAGGATGAGGATGCTGGATTGGTCTAACCCAAATTTAATAGGGCATCACCACTCTAATTCCTAAACACAGGAAAAGCCTGCTGCGTTGTCCCAGCTGTAGACAAATGATACTGATCAATGCAATTACAAAGATCCTGTCAGACGTTTTAGACCACCAACTGAAAACAGCTTCATCCACCCTTCTCAAGTCGCCTTCTTCCTCAGAAGAACATCTAGAAACCATCCCTTCATGCTTCATGATCTTCTTCACGGCTCCAGTGATGCTTCCAGAGGTCTTAGAAGTTCAACTTTTATCAGTTTCTGAAGCAGTTACCCTTGTGAATTTTAAGGCTCCCAAGACCTCAGGGACAGCACTGAATTCAGCAGAGGACACCAGACGAGTCAACTCCAGTTCCAGTTGCTACTGGTCAGCCGGGTACTTCAGGAAAGCATTTCAGCTTGATGTGTCCCTGTAGCCACAAGGAAGGTCAGCCAACTGACACTTGGAGTCTATGGGGCCGATTCCGATCTCGGCCGGTAGGGCTCCGAATCGGATTCGGCTTTACCGGATCCGATTCGGAGCCCTATTTCCCGACCGAATCGTACGTGCGTCCGGGCGAGCGAGTACGATGCGTGCGCTCGCGAAATCTCCGACCGACTCGTTCGCAGGACCCGACCACTCCGACCGACTCGCACGGGGACGACTCGCACCGCGCAATGGAGACGTTCCCCGGCCGGGTAAGTACGATGCGCACCTCGACCGCTCTGACCGACTCGCGCAGTCCGGCTCCAAGGAGCTGTCGGAGCCGCACTTTGGGGGTCCGTGTCGGACCCCCCTGGAAGCATAGGCACGCGAGTCGCACACAGGGGGGACCCATGGGTCCCCCCTACACGTGCATGTACGGCGCGACCCGCATCGACGTGAACACGCTGTAGGGGGCGCCCTTGTTCGCATCGTGCCCATTGAGTCAATGGGAGCCCGTGTACGCGTCGTACGACTGGCTCCCATTGACTTCAATGGGAGTCCGACCGAATCGAGTCCGATGGCATACGTGCGCATCGTACTCATTCGGTTGGGCTGCTAGGGTCCGATTCGGTCGGGAATCTCTCCGGGTCCGGCTCGGTCAGAGAGATTTCCGGCCCGAATCGGAATCGGCCCCTATGTCTTTATCCTGTGTACACGTCGGAGCAGATTCAGCCCTTCAATTCTCCTCATAGGTCTCAAACAGCATGTGCAGCCCCTCTTAAGTTCACCCACCGGTACAGAAAAAAGGAACTGTTGCTGAGGTTAGTTTTGTAGGTTTTATTAGCAGTGGGTGGGGCTGACTCTTGGACACTCCCTAACCAATGGGAAAAAGTTCCCAGAGGCAAGCCTTCCCATTTTTGTAGCACAGTCTGTTTGCCTTACTGCAACTGTTAGATCTGACCACCTTTGGTATGGTAAAATGCTTGTGCTCTCCCTTCCACACATGGTAAAATTGGTAAACACCTGATTGGTACAGTTCATTTACTTATAAGCCCCTAGAATATGGTACTACGCTTACCCAGGGCATGTAAATTAAATGTTACTAGTAGGCTGCAGTTCTCATTGTGCCACCCGCCAAAGTAGCACTGTAAAACATGTCTTAGGATTGCCATTGCAGCCTTTGTGTGCAGTTTTAAAAATGCCATTACGACCTGGCAATAAAAGTTTTTGACAGGCGTAAAGATAGGTCAGGATCCATGGTATTTAAAAGTTAGAAGAGGTGTACTTAAAATTTACATGTCCTGTTAGCGAAAAACTCCCAAAGTCATGTTTCACTGTAGCAATGCTAACGCTCTCATTGACTACCAAAGGGTTACCTTATTACACCTAATAAGTGATACCTTCAGTGTGAGAGCAGATAGAGGAATATTTTTTTTCTCTTATTTGAAATCCACTCATTTGAAATATAATTTAACATCCTCTTTAATGGTTAACTCGGATTTAAAGTTACTAGTCTGAAAATCCAGTTTTAGAAAGTTGGATTTTTCCTTCCTAAACCCAATGTGCCTTTCTGCCAGTGTTCAGGGTCCCCTGTGGTGTGGTGTGTATTTCTTTCAGATAGGGGACCAAAGGACCTCATCTAAGGGCATTGGGTGAGGGGAAGGGTGTTCTTTTTTTAGCAGAATGGCCTGGGGGTTGTACTTAGTCCTTCATGAGTTTCAAAGGGTAGGTTGGGGGCTGGGCCTACTCTTTTTTTGACTTCTGCAGATTCCTGCCCTGTCACTGGTACATGCAGCCCACACCTGGGTGAGGAGCCAGACCAAAGGAAAAGGGGAGAACTAACCAGAACCAGTTAGGGTTAGGTAAAGGGGGTGGCCCCCCACACATAGGCAGGCACTGGGTGTAAAAGTGGAATCCTTCAAATATTGCATCAGAGCATTCCTTAACTTGAGAAGATTCAGAAGAAGGACTGCCCTGCTGCCTGAAGAACCTAAAGAAATACCTGACCAGCTTGCTCTGAATCCACAACCCCAGTAATGACTCCAAGGGTCAGGTGGCGGACTTACTGGTTGAGCTACAAGGACACAACAAGCTTTCAGAGGCCTTCCCTGAAATTGACCAGCTGACCAGCACCAACTGGTCCCACCTAAGCCTTGCTGCTCACCTCTGCTGGTGTGAGTCCTGACCTCTAAGAAGTACCTTCGCAGGTCCTGGACCCTGGCTGTTGTCAGACTGTACTCCTCCAACCTACTGACTGCAAGAACTGGCTTCCAGGGAAAAATCCAGAGGTTCTTGGCTCTTTGTGTCAAAAAGAACCACCTCCGGTCTCCTTGTGACACCAATGTAAAATCTGCTTCTGACTGCGACCGCAACTTTCTCATCTACAGACTCCAGACTTTACCGCTACAGGGCTCTTCGTGTCAACGACTACCCCGCCTTTTACGCCAGCGAAAACCTCCTATCAGAGACAAGCTCCTAGCTTAGGCAATGGCAAACACAAACCTCCAAGTAAAGCTCCTCGCGTGAAACTGGACTAAGTTAGAAGATAAACTTTCCACTGGGACAAACCTATTCCTTGTATCCAGCCCGCACTCCATTGTGGTCAGCCTGAACTTTTGACTTTATTACGGTCCAGTGCAACCAGATAACCGCATTTGGGGCTTTGTGCTTCCTGGCTCTATTTTTACTTAAACTCCGAAGCTTCATAACTCTGGTTTTACTTATTTGATTGTTGCCATTTTGGTGGCATTTTATTTATTAAAATGTACTATATTTTCAAAATTTTAGGATTTTTCTCGTGTTATTTTTTTGCTATGTTACTGTTTTACATTATCTCTGCTCTGGGAGCTGTTTTCACATCTCATTAAGATCAAGCGCTGTTGGGGGCAGCAGCTGACAGACAAATGCAAAATAGCCTCCAGGAGCTTCTTGCAGGAAAATGGTAATTTTCTATAACATAATTTTCCTAAATATTTATTAAAACTCTGACTTCACCATTTAATTGAATTTTTGGGAAAAAATGTAAAATAATGGTGAGACAATGTTTTTAGTTTGTCCCAAACCTAGCAGAATTAATACTTTATTTGCACTCTGGATTTCTTCATAGGTCAACCAGAGCCTTCCAGAGTGAAAATAGCTTTTGTGGTTTTGTCGCTGTAGGGACATGGTAACATTAAATTTCTACATGTCCCACTTTTCAATACCCTGCACCCTACCTTGTGAGCTATTTGTCCAATGTAGGAGTGACTTGTTAATATTTAAAAGGGTTGCTTTTCCATGTCAAAAAAGGTATTTTAACAGTTTGGACTGCAGATTAAACTACAGCAATATTAGGCCGATAGCCATGGTTTCGTTCGTCACACTAGTGGATAGCAAAATAAATGGAATGTACTTTTCAAAGAGGCAGGTAAGAGATATCTTGAGCCCTTATACATTTGTTTTGGGCTAAGACAATGAAAAGTTTGGTATATTACAATTTTACAGATTACATAAAAAGGTGTTTCAGAGATATAATGAAGAATACCCCTTGATATCACTTTTCCATGTTATTTTTCAGTCTACTGGTACATTGTATTGCTTACAATTTCTCAATCAATTGTTTCCAGCTCATTCTTTTTTCTTCAAATGTCTTTGAAGGATCAATAAGCAACAACATTTCCTTATCCACCTTTTTCCCCTTTTACTCCCTACCAGACCTCATCCACTGTCATTTACATATGGTGAACAATATAATATCATACTAAATGATATTACATCATATACAGTTACTCACATTTACCATTTCCTGTTAAGTAGATTCAATTAACTTTTGTCCCCATTTGAATTCGCCCATTCATACCCCTCTTTAATACCCAGTCTTCACTTCATCAACCATATTGCAACACTCCTTTTTTCTCTCCCTATCACACTATTCACTTTTAATTTTAGCAAGATATCCTCTTTGGGTATTTTAATGCATAACTATTCCTTGCTAGAATGACTCCTCTTCCCCATCACTCCTACTTTGTCTCCCTTCAAGCCCTTCCTCTCTTTTTCAGTTAGCCTGTTGAAAAGAAAAAAGAAAGGATAGATATGTACAAGCATAAGTGAGTTTTATTTAAAAACTTTGCTTACTCGCCTTAAGGAATGTAACTGTTATATGTTTGATGGGATGATGAGAAAACATGAACATGAATCTATTAAATGAAGAGGCGACAAGAAATTACAGCTCTTAAAGACTTGCTGATGCAGATGAATATACAAACAAAATCATTTAGATTTTTAAACAGTGCAGTATGGCTGGACCCAAAGATAAGCAGACTGACAACACAAAGCTACCTCCTGAAGTATTCCAATATTTCTTTGCTAACAAAATAGACATTATTAAAGCAAAGATTCTGACCAGGACAACAACCCACAGCACTCAAACAATTGTGTTGCTTGATGTTCCAGAAACATACTTTATGATTGACCCAGACAAGGTTAGGTATTGCCCAGCCACTGAAAAATAAATCTGCGAAGGACACCACCTTCATGAGACATTCACTTGCATAAATGTTTATACAAAGACACCAAATAAGCTTTTACTGTGTGTTTAGCCACCTTGCTTGTTGACACATTCATCCACTTTTTTTATTTTGGTGCCTTCTGATATGGATATAGACATGGATATGGGTTTGGATAGGGACATAGATCTCTATATGGACTTGAATATGAATACACATATAGAATGGATATGGGTATTGATATTGCATTGAGAAGATGGAAAATGTCCTGATATATGAAGGGTGAGATAACACACATTTGTTGTTTGAGATATTGGAAATTTGTGGTCTCAAAAGAAGGGAATGTAGTCAGGTTTACCTTGTATTAACTGCAGCAGCATTTTTTTTAAAGTGTATTTTTAACCAGATGATGGGGAAATATAATGCAGCATGTGATTGTAAGTAGACAGTCTACAGTGTAGTATGCTTCTGTGGTATGGTACATAGAAATGAAGCTACTCGGAAAATAAATGTGAGATTTGATGGACATAAAAGTGCAGGAATGCCTAAGAGTCCTACTATTTCCTGAAACAGACTCTGTGGTACAACTTTTATATAAAGTGTTTACGATAATTTATCTGCAAAGAAAACTAAGTAAAGAGAACCATTTTGGTATTTTTTTTAAATGTATTGTGAAACGCCTGTATTTCTAATATTGTTATTGCATTTTGGGTGAGGAAGATAATATAACATAGAGATCATAATACTTGGATCGTTCCTTGTGGAGGCAAGTGAACTTTTTTATTTCCATTTTTCTCTTAAGGACATTATCCTTTCAAAACATATATTTTAGTGCCACCACACCATTCTGGAGGGTTCCTGGAACTCTTGGGTTGTCAACTGCTCTGTTTATTGAGGCATCAGGTAAATGTGCAATGTTATCTTAACATATGTTTTAAATGCTTTACTAAAGAGTTGCACTCATGAGAAATCATAAAGAAGTCTTGGGGGTAGGAGATTGGGTGTGCACTCATATACAACCAGACTTGTGGGTCCAACTCCAGTGTTTCTTTCCTCCAAAAGCCCATTTTTCCCTGGGGTGAAAGCAAACATGTGTCAGGTCTCAGTAACCCCACGGAGTACTCTTCAGAATCTGGGTGATGCAAAAAGATGTCCACCTCTTGACATCCCCAACTCAGATAATAAATAACAGAGTATTAGGGATATCAAGCGAGGGAAGGGTATAGGGAAGGAGCAGCAGGGAAGAGGAGACCTGTAGAAGACAAAGAAGACCATGAAAAACCAAGCAGCAACAATCCTACCCTCATATGATCTCGCTACAACTGATTTGTACCTGAATCATTCCATAGTATAAGTGTATACCACTCTAACTACAATCAGGTCTCTCAATCCTCTTGGCGTACTCCTGTGGCAAAAAAAGACAAGATTACAATTGTTCTTTTTCCCCTACAACTCCTCAAAACTCCAACAAGCAATCAACATTCAAACGTACCTCTATGCAAAACAAAAATCTACCAAAAAACAATGGAGCCACTCCAAAACAAAAAACGTTAATGAACAGGGAGCAGGTTTATAAAAGGCTCTTCTATTCCTCCATAAACCAGGATAGTGATTTGATGATATTAAGGTTCCAGGGTATTCCCAAGATCAGAAGAATCCAACAGCAAACAAAAGAAAGGGCTCAGAAATAATATCCAATCAAGTCAGTTTAGGAAAAATCCTATCTTTGGCAGTTCACTGACTAAAGAGATCAAAAAATGAATAGTAGTTCCTTCTGAAGAATACAAAATCCAACTTCCTACCTGGAAGTATGTTGTCCATCCAGTTCCCAGGATGGTAAAGAGCTGTTGAAGAAACAATGAAATCCTAAGTGGTAATAAGTCTTACCACTTATGCACGTACTGACTACTCCCAGAGATGGCTGCTTCCTCCGAGGACCCCTATGAATCCTATTCAGCAGGGGAGAAAGCAGGAATCCATCACTCCGGGACACTGCGAGGCGGCCGCCGAAGGAACGCGGCACCCTCGCAAAGCAGCAACAACAGGAATTGCTGAGAGACAACTGGCGGATTGACTGAATGTCAACCGCTCCACATCAGTGACTTCCTCCTTCTTAGGAGAAACGGGGAAGAGTGCAGCAGGCATGCTGTACTCGAGTTCCTGTACAAAACCCAAGAAAAACTCAGAAAGCTGCTGAACAGCGAAACGCCCGCTGGGCAGGCATCAGCAAGCACAAGTAATTACGCACACCGGCCGGCATGCGTGGGCGATTAAATTACCTGACTCCTCCCTTCATCTCGTCAGGGTTTCTGGGAGATGTAGTTCCGCCCTGATTAATCCCTAGGAAGGCGCAACAAGACTTCAGATCCTGACAACATGGAAGTTTCCAGTCTGCATCTATGCCACCCCTTCATTCACAGTTTGCTGGAATAGCATTGATGATCAATGCCACAATCTCGCTACAAAACAGTTGTCTTGTGACATCAAGTTTTAGCCAATTAGCTCTCTCACTTATTCATTTTTAAGATCAATAATATCCAATCTCACTTTCAACAGATTTCTGCTTTCATTACCACTGCTTTGCCCCAGCCTTAAGAGGGCAAACACAGTTAATTTACTCATTTTATGGAGATTTCGGCAACCGAGATCCATGAGGTCACCTTTACAAGTAGGCCATCTGGCTCCCCCACAAATATCTGTCAAGCAAATATCATGAACAGCTTTGCCCTCTTTTGATCTCAAGCCTAGTAACCATCTTTAATCAGTCTCTAATACAGGGCGCTTATTCTGCATAATTGTTGCCCATTTATTCATATCTTCCATTGTATTTGATATGTGCCCTAAAGATATTTTACCTGGTCTCGATTTTTGAGGAAATTTGAGATTGTTGATTGATTGAAAGGTGCCATATCATGGCCTCTCACCTAGCAACATTTATTTTATAGTGAGATCCTCTCCCAAAACATTTTAATATGCCAATAGGATTTCAGAAAAGGACTGAAGACCTTGCTCTGTGACTGATGCATCTAGAAGTCGTACCAAGTCCCTAGATACCCGCACGGGTGATTAGCGCACTCTACGAATCTGATTTGATATGAAAATAAATTGTGAATATCATCAGGACTAGAGGTAATAACTAATCAATAATATGCATTAAGGTTGACTTTAAATAATGATGGCCCCAGTTTAAAAACGTTTATAGCTTAAGTCATTCTTAGGGTTGCCACAATTGCTGCAATAAAATAGTTCAACATGTGAACTGTTAATTAAATTGTTCGAGCAAATGTGTAATGGAATGGATATTTACAGACAAAAAGATCAGACTGTTATAAAACAATAAATCTATTCAGATAATGTTGAATTAAAATGGGGATAAAAGGAAATAATACTAAGGGCATTTAAACTTTTGGTATTTCTCGCTACAACTGTTATAAATAGACAAAAATTGCAAATTTCAGATTTCACATCGAAATCTGGACTTTCCAGATCATTTGGTAAGCTAGTGGAATTGTTGATTCACTTATTAGGTATTAATGTTTTTGACAAACTACACATGTGCTAAATAGATTTGGCAGGGACACCACCAGAGATAAACATTTGTATATGTATCTGTTGGTTTCAGATCCCCTTAACTATATTTAAATACCAAGAAGTCAATCTCTATATACTTGACCTTCTTTATCAGGTAAGAATATTCCAGTTTATGTATGATCTGGCCAATGCTGTTTGTAAATGTCTTTCAAGGTTTATTGATTGTCTGTTATTGTGCATTTATAGCAGTCTACCAGTACAGTCCTGATAAAGAGCCTGAGACAAGTGTTCATATAAGGGTCAATATGTTGAAGTGTATATATGTTGACTTTAAATGGATTTTTTTCTAATGATGGAACCTATATGGTCATTTTGAGTCCAGCTTCTGCCAAAGACTTATGTTTTTAATTCAGCAATTTGTTGGTTAATGTAGCACTGTACACCATTGTTTACAATTTTTCACTTATTACTATCACTGAGCTGTTCAGTTGGAGCACCTACTCTGTGTGCCTTTTGTACAGACGTACATGTTCCAGTTGAAAAATTATCAGTGCAAATATATGCCTAACGCTTATATATATTTTGTTCATGTAAGTATGTGTATAGTGAATAAAAAGTTGGTATTTTTCCAACTTTGATTTTGTACCTGACCACTTCATTATTATTGCCTAGGAAGCATAGGCTGTTAGTTTCCCCCCAAGGGAACAACTGTTCAGTTAATTGTATATTTACCCAGGTTCCTAGGGACACCGGGCGGCCATGTATTTTTTCTAAAAGTGCCTTAGTAGTCAGGTGGCAAGAAATACCACGAGAGAGAGACTGCCTGCATGGTTGAGAGTGTTGAATTGATGTGGCATGTGTGGTGATTATTTTTGTATTATGCATGAATAATCATACAGTTGATTCTTGCAAAGGTATTCGAACATAAGATTGCAGCTGAGGGAAAAGTGAGAAACAGGACACAAGTGCATTTTGACTTATTATTGTGTCTATGTGTGAAATTATTTGGTTTCATATACGATGACTAGTGGGATGATGAAGCAGATAGGGTTATAGCAGGTAACCAGGCTGCTTGTTCCACCTCCATGATGCCCTGGCAAGTGATAAAAGAAGCATTAGAGGCAGCATTGTTATTTCTAAATCAGTCACTGGAAGATGGTAAGCAAGGTAAATTATGGTAAGGTATGGTAGATGTGGGAAGGTATGGTAAGGACTGGTATGGTAATTATGGAAATTTATGTAAACATGGCTATCTGTCAAACATCTCTCTACTTCTTATCCAAACTTTTTAGGCCAGTAAAAACAGGCTACAATGCAACAGAGAAGCTTCTTCCTTGTTGGCCCAGAAAGTGTGTTGGGACTTAATGAGGGGTAGCAAAGTGCTGTACAATGACAAAATAATAAAATATATTTTTTCACTGATTCTATTTTTCAAAACACAACCCTTACATAATAATCATGAACACAAATCAATCAATCAATAATAAACTTTATTCGATCTAGTTTGGAAAGCATAGATCTTCAAAGTATACATATTAAAATAATACAATATCATTCTTCTTAATACAGTAAAAGTTAGTAAGAATTATCAATTAAAATAGCAAGATTCTAGTCACAACCCTTCGGACAATGGGGGTATAGGGTTAGATTGTGCAAAAATGCGCAATTCAATGTCTTTAGTTTGTGCAATGAACACAAATCTAACCAATGGAATAAGACCTGGACGTTGGTACCATGGGACATAAGCTGTCGACAAAAGGAGCAGCTTCTGTATCCTGATTATCTGTAAAGGTTAATTCCACCTTAGGCTACTCAGTCTGCAATAGAATGCCTTTGCACATGGTGCAATATTCCCTACTGACTACCTGTGTTAAAACTGTAAAGGTGGAAGCATGTTTATGTTGCACTACGTTAGCCCCCATTGCTAAACTGTCAATGATGTGGCTTTGGTGGCTGCATTTCCTTTCTTTTCCATTACATAGTCGATTCGATACATGTACTACTCAAACAATGTGTTGCAACATGTAAACGGTGGAGGTCAAAAGGGCAAGAACCTCCAGTGTAATGTCATACAGAAGACTTTATTAGCTTAGAGAAGGGCCCCCTACTATGTACGGGCTTTAAACAAATTGTCTGAATGTGAATAAATCCTGAAACAGATGACCAGTATGTAATGGACGGTTTTTTATTTCCTTTTGAGGACATCCTGCATAATTCAGGTTGGTGCAATAGGCAAAACAGAGCACTCTGAAGTGTCTGCCATCTGTTAAAGCAGGACCAATGTTACTGCCATTATTAGGAGCAACAGATTCAACCCTGAGACCACTGGATTCACACTGTTCATAGATTTTGGCATGGAATACTTCAAAGATGATAGCAACTGTGTGTATTTTCGGCATGGAGAAAACTGCTACCATTACAAGCTGATGAACTACATCATCATATGGAAAAGAGATATTTGAAAACTGGGCCTTTCATTATGCGCCTCAATGTACCTCAATATAGGCCTAGGTAGATACACAACCTTTTACCTACATTTGTTCTACCTTGCTCTACATAACGCTTCTGGCGCTGACCTTTTACCTAGTTATGTGCTGATTATTACCATGTATCTATATGCCTGCATATATTCACTGTTTTGGCACCATGGTAGAATTCTACCTTTTATTCCCTCTGTTGGTGCTTGCAATTATATATGTCTGTTTCTGTCTAATGGTTGTCGCATCCCACGTATTTTAAACTAGAATGACGTGGGTTCAATAAATGCTTTTTTTAAACCGTCCCCATCATTTATTCTGGGTATGTCTCTGCGAAGAAGGGAGCACAAGTGACTGACCGGAAAGTACTGTGCTGTTTCCACGATCCCTGAAGGATCAAAGGTTGTCATGTTCGATAGCTGCCAGAAACTATTCGCTCCTTGGTAAGGTTAGGGGGCTTATAGTGGCACTATAAGCTAGCTGGTTTAAAGGCTAACATATCCTTTGGGGATGTCTGGAATCAGTCTGGAAACCACTCCCTTAGTTTATGTTGTCTAAACGCGCAGATCCTATGTATTATTAGGAACTACACGACACTTGCTTAGAACCTTCCAATTTGGACAAATGGGTGCTATAAATTCCAGGAACAGCTGTCCTTCCACAAAAGGGGATGTGGGGAGGGCAAGCTTCTGCATCTGGACTCTGCCATCTGTGAGTCTGCCCTGGCAAGTGGTGCCACCCCAGGCCTGGACCCTTGGAAGTGGGCCTAAGGTTCTTGCTTCAGCACCCCACGCATCCTCTGTTGAACAGGCGTATTGGCCCCGCTGTGTGAATTAGAATCGGTGCATGGCCTCTGTTGCATGGATCAGAATTAGTGCATCACTCCTGTTGCGTGGATCAGAACCAGGCATCACTCCTGCTGCAGGGACCAGAACTGCTGGATCGCCTCTACTGCGTGGATCGGCCCTGATGCATTACCTTCAGAACCACCACTGCACAAGGCATCCGCATCTCCGTTGACGGCATACTCAATGATAATGATGAATCTCTGCATTGCAGTTGTTATGCCATCGGCGCTAACACATTGCCGCTGCTGCGTAGCTCAAGAATGGTGCATTGCCTCCAATACATGGATCGACACTAATGCATCGCTTCAGCTGCACCCCACATCTTCGACGTAGATGCAGCCAGGATCAAGGTACTTTTATTCTGGGGTCTCAATGGTTCCTTGTATCCAGCCCGTGCTCCATCTAGGTCTGCCTGAACCTTTTACTTTGCCCCGGTCCAGCACTACCAGATAACCCAAGTAAGCACTTATTGCTTCTAAGCACTATATTTTACTATACTTTAAAAATTCATTTCTTAAGTTCTACTTATTGGATTTTTTCTTTTTATCTTGTTTTATTCATTAAATTAGACTCTATTTTCCTAACCTGGTGTCAAATCTTTTTCTATGGTGTTTTAACTGTTTTACTGTTTGAAGTGTTGCACAAATACTTTACACATTGTTAAGTTAAAACTGACTGCTCTGTGCCAATCTACCAGAGGGTAAGCACAGGTTAATTTAGGGTTTGCCTGCTTCTTAACCTGACTAGGATTGTGGTTGCAGCCTGACTTAGGCTCATACCCCACTCAACCAACAACCTAATTTCTAACTGTCACAATGGAGCAGAGGTCAGAAAACACCTGGCAGGTCACCCTGGCCAAAGTTTTCATACTACTACTTGCCATTACTTTGGGCAACTTTCAAACACAAATTCTTATTTGCTTTGGAAATGAAGGGGCATATTTACAATGAATTAACACAATGCAGTGCAGTACGTAAAGATGCTGCACTGCATTGCAGGAAAATGGGAGAGCAGAATTACGCCATATCTTCAAAGAAATGGTGCAGTTCTGCTCTCTCCTTGCGCTGGCACACTTTGAGCTTACACAGGCATCCTTGCGCCACAGTGAAGGGGGCCTGCTGTATAGTCAAAATTGTTTTTGTGCAGGAAGGCATACCTTCCAAAAAGAAACTATCCTTGGAGGTCTTTTCCTCTTTGTATGTGTGCTGCAGAATACAGCACACATGCGAAGAGAACATAATGAGGAAAAATAAACATACACCAGCCTCAAACAGGCACTCTATTTTGGTGCAAACCCATGTCTATATCTCTTTGTAAATACGGGTTTGTGTCAAAATCCCTGGGTGGATGCACAGGAACACCCAGGCTAATCCATGGAATACCTGTAATGAACAACTCCCTCAGGACCTATATTCCTTTTCTATCTAGGCAAACCTATGTACAATAGGGCTTGACAGAGGTACAATCATATGGACAAAAACTTTACAGGGTAAATTTTATCATCATTATTTATTTACTTTTTTGTACATTTTTTCTACAAATATCAAACATAGATTCATTTCTTTTCTCTATTTTCTTATTTCTTTTATTTAAAAACATTTTTCAAACATGTAAGAAAATCAGCAGTATTGCCACAAAATACAATAAGACAAATAACCCCCCCAAAAAACAAATCTTGACATATACCAAGACCACACGATACACAAATCATACAGACTCATACGGACTCATACAACATTCACATAAAGACACATCTGAAAAAGAAGGAGACTATAGATTATAACATCTCCACGACCAAGTATGTTCTATATGTTCATCAGGGTCTGAACATTAGGTCGACGCGCGTTTCGGTGGCATAAAGGGAATAGACCGGCCACCTTCTTCAGGACCTTTTCAGATTCCCAACAAAAATCACAAGACACAGGGAAAACCTAAAAAACAATAATACAATGTATTACAAGTTCATATAAAGATTAATGTAAAAAATCAATTGGACCTCGATTCTAAGTATGTGTGATATTATTTATCCTATGGTTAAAGTTCACAAAGAAAAACAAAAGGAAATACCTTTAGCAGAATGCCCCACCAAGAAATGTGCAACTCCCCATACTTACCAAGAGGAGTGTTTTCAAAACATTGAAGCAAGATCTAAGAGAGAGATCCACACAAGGAGCGGTTTACCAATTAACCAAAAATGCAGAAAGTATAGGAAAGGGTGCTGTGATTCAAAAATGCACAGAAATGCATTACTACCAATAAGCTTGTATCACCATATAGTGTCCTGTATTTGTATGCGATTAAGTCAAGAGCTACTTACAACTAGTAGAAATGGCCAATAGACTGCTGGCAGTATGTATTAACATGTCTTATTCTAGTTATCTATCAGTCTGTAGGCAAGAGGATGATAAAGTCATAACTGTAAGATAGTAATATTAAAACATGTTAGAAGGCGTGGAATTATGTATCTAATACAATCTTACCTAGGCCACTATGATGTAGTGTCCAGTAGAGGAAGACATCGTGTTTACGTAGGGACAGAGTCCCAAAAAGAGCTCAAGTTTCTAAATGAAACATATATATGACGTCATTATTTCTTAAAAGAACAGAGTGATGGTTAGTTCATAATACTATTCTTGACTACATTGACTGCATTTTTTATTCATCACCTCATAGCTTCATATTAACTGCCTCACTATTCCAGCTGCCTCTGAGCACTGCTCTTCATCTAGTGCCATTACACCTTAGACCTACATTAGTCTCCGTAGCCCCCATTATGGAGGGACTTAAAACCTTTGGGTTTTCGGATGAAGATTTTTCCTCATTGATAGGACAGGCTATATCCAGTCACAGTTCATCCATGTTACAACAGGGAGATAATGGTGAGTGGAACAACTTGCTGAATCTCAGGAAAAAACTCAAGCGTATGGAGTCACATGCCCATTATATGCTCAAATATTTGCGAGCAGGAGTAATCCCTTCAGGCCTAAGAGTACGTAATGTACCGGCACTATTCGTTGAAATCCGCAAGTTCCTGGAGCGGTGGTCACTCATTGCTAACCGCTGCTCCAGGGACTGGATGATTTTAATTATTGAAACTGCAAAAGAGGTCATGGCAGTGTTAAGTCAGGAAATACAGACATTGGAAGACAGATTGAACGTGTCCACTACCCTCGAAGAAGCCAAGGCTAGATTGGAAAAAATCAATACCGACATGAAAGACTTTGAGACTTACCTGATTAACAAAAAATCTGAAAAATTGAAAAAGGACATTAGGTGGTATACACAAGAGAAAGCATACCGCTATTTGAATACATCGTATTATCAAGACTGGAACCAGGGGACTAACCATCAAGGATATACAAACAACTATAGAAGAAGAATCATCAACTTCTCTGATACATATTCGTCTGATTCAGACAATGACAATCCCCAAGACATGGGTGGAGCTTATTATAACTCCAGACCCTATAGGGGTAGGCAAATGGCTCAACACTCTTTCCCTGGTCAGTCTCCTTTTTTACCGAGAGGTCAATACAGAGGGAGGAACAAACGGTGGGCGCAAGACAGGGGGGAACAACAACTGATGGCCCCACAACATCCTCAACCCTATCTGAAGACCCGGAACCAACAATATTGGCGATAAATAGTATTATTGATTGTCCTCTTACTACTACAAAAGATACTTTACCAATTTTCAATCTTTCCTCTGTAGACCTCACTGGTGAAGAAATTTCAGTCCTTAGCCGAGGTTTATCATTTGTCCCTAGCACCCGCCTAGACGTTTTCAAATTACATGAGGACTTGTATTCCTTTTTCAGGAAGGTCAGGTTAAAAAAGTTCTTCTTGGACAGACCTATGGACCCATTAGAAGTGAACCAATCCAAATGTAAGCCCCCATCTATATTCACGCCGACCTTGGATATGGTAGGACCAGAAGTCTGAATCTTTGAACAAAATGTCATTAAGGAGATCTCACGCATTGTTAAACATCCGTGTAACTCACGACATAATTTGTCGCAGAAAGATAACCAGGTGCTTGCGAAAAATCAATCTAACAGTGATCTGATCGTCAAACCATGCGACAAGGGTGGGGGATAGTTGTTATGAATAAAACCGATTACAACAACAAGATTTTGGATATGTTGGCAGTCCCACAACATTATAAAAAATCACACCCCAGAGAGCTTACAAAGTTGAATACTCATATTCAAGAGATTGCTCATAGAGCTCTTGATTGTGGTTTTATTTGCCAAGAAGAATATGCCTTTCTGAATAAATCATGTCCCATTGTTCCAGCACTATATGGGGTACCCAAAACGCATAAGAGTGTGGTTGACCCACCACTCCGCCCCATTATTTCCACCATTGGCTCTAGCACAGAGCCCCTTTCAAAATATGTGGACTCCTATCTTTGCCCTCTAACCCAGAACTATGCATCTTTTATTCGTGACACGGGGGATATCGTAAATCAGATAGAAGGCATGTCCTTCAATTCTAACACTGATACCCTGGTGACGCTTGACATTGAGGCGTTGTACACCAACATCCCTCAGTGTCAAGCGTTACAGGCAGTGGCATCCCTCCTCGAACGATCCCCTGGTGATAGACCAGACGGTTTTATCTTGCAGTGTTTAGAAATAGTTCTGATGAATAACTTCTTTGAATTCAATGGATCCACATATCAACAAATCAAGGGCACCAGTATGGGGGCTTCCTGTGCTCCAAGCATAGCGAACATCTATATGGGTGAATGGGAGTTGAAAAGTTTGTTCAATGAAGCAGCCCCGTTTTTCGAAAACGTATGTATATGGAAGCGCTTCATTGATGACATTTTTTTATATGGAAAGGTGATGTTGCAACCCTACAAGAGTACATCCTCTGGCTTAACGCCAGTGACAGTAATTTAAAGTCCACTGCCAAGTTTAGCCCAGATCAGGTTGAATTCTTGGATATTCTGATATTTGGAGCCAATGACACACTGCAGGTTAGCCTCTTTAGAAAGCCTACGGCTAAAAACACTATACTTCAATATCAAAGCTTCCACCCCACGGGTCAGAAAGATTCAATCCCCTTTGGGGAATTCTTGCGTGTGCGTCGTAACTGTACCAACATGAAGGACTTCCACACCCATGCAGATGCTTTAAAGAAGCGCCTGCTGGATCGTGGCTATCCACATCGTCTGGTCAGACACGCATCTAAGAGGGCCAAATACTACAATGGAGATGCCCTTTTAGAAGGGTCCAACCGCACACCAAGAGATCAGGTCACCTGTGTGATTAATCACTCCTCATTAAATTACAAGATCAAAAATGTGATTAATAAAAATTGGAAAATCCTTAACACCAATGAAGATGAACCTCAGTTACAATTACCGCTGGTGGCATATAGGAGAAACCGCAATTTGAAAGATCTTTTGGTACATACTAGATCTCAACCACCCAGGACTCAGCGTCAAATCACCATCACAGGACTGCCCCCAGTGTTAGGCAACCACAAATGTGGGTCCTGCCATGCCTGTGATGCAGCCATAGTCACAGATTTGCTCAAATATAAAGACAAGAACATTAAACTGAGAGACCTTACCAACTGCAGGAGTTATAACATCATATACATCCTACTCTGCCCTTGTGGCTTAGCCTATATCGGAGAAACTGGGCGAGAATTCTGCACCAGATTCAGTGAGCACAAATCTGCAATTCGGACACGCAAAACTACGGCCCCGCTAGTTCAGCATTTTTTAGACAAGCAACACTCTGAAAAAGATCTGAGGTGGTGCATAATAGAAAAAGATAAGCACCAGGCAGGCCTGCCTCTAGAAACCACACGTAAAAGAAGAGAAACCTTCTGGATTTTTAACTGTAACAGCGTTAGGGAAGGACTCAACGAGGATATAGTTTGGAACATTACTCGTTGCTGACCATCTTTGCTACTTAAATCATGCATCATATATACCTTGTCTCTTTTAACGCTGTTTCTTTATAGTACCACACTTTATATAATTCATGTGGTTTTCAAATTTCGCAGGTGATACCTTGTCCTACCATTAGTCTTGACATAGACTTTCTTCTCATGGCATCTTTAATTTCTTATTTGCGCCATTTTGTTACTTTCGGGTGGTGACGGTAATAGCTATATATGAGGTTAATCACTCTCTAATTATGCACCCTTGAGGTTGCCCGGCCGGGGAGCTCTCCTTGGGTTTGTCAACATTTATTGGCACACTAGGTATCGTGTAATTTCGTCACGATAGTAACGCCTGTGTGCTGGCTAGTCAGTTATTTTCTATCTTCTCTGGAATCTCCGTTTTTCTTATCTGTATTATGTGGATAGTGACATCCTAGTAAATTAATATACTCCCAGAGGGCTCCAGAGGTTGCCCTTTTGATTGATGTCAATATTCATTCTTTAATTGTGATAATGTCACTTCCTGTTTACTAGCTTTTGACCTGGTTTAGTATATTCTGTGTGACTGATTACATCCTCAGCACATTCTTTTATTCTTAATGTTTTTGCAAGCGTCATGTCATTATTATACTTTGGCCTTTACTATGTTCTGGCATATATACACATTTTAAGATGGCGCCCATGGATTTGCCCTGTGGTCCTATTTCGATATCTACGATCAACATGCAATAGCGTCACTGACGTTACAGCGTCATGTCATTATTATACTTTGGCCTTTACTATGTTCTGGCATATGTACACAATGTAAGATGGCGCCCATGGATTTGCCCTGTGGTCCTATTTCGATATCTATGATCCACACGCGATAGCGTCACTGACGTTACAGCGTTCATTGGTGGACCATATTTATAGGGCTCGTCTGATATGCTCTCTCTCCGACCCGGATATCAGATCGGCGGATTGCTTACTGAGAGACACCAGACCTTTCCGGTAGGTCCACATACCTAGACCACCTACGCACTTTCACTATTTGTAGTAGAGTCCCGCGTGTCTCCAACAATCGGGGTTTTCCCTTTACATGCTTTCTACTGGCAGCATTAAAAACAATTTGCGCCACAATTAGTACCATATTGAAACTCTTTATTGTTTCGTTTATCGGCAGTAGCTGACTATGCTGTATGAAGCACTCAGCATGCCGATTTTTGTAAAGCTCTGTTCTTCACTTGGTGCCCCGCGGCAGGGACGTCCTTTTTTCCAATTAGCCCATATATACGAAGTCTGGTGTGGCTACCTTATACATCATATTATCACTTAAAAGAGATATATATCGAGGCTACAATATATATTAACCTCACCTAACTCAATAGCTGAGACTGCACGGCGGGCTTTGGTCCTTATAAATAGTCATTCTAGATATAGATCTGTGACGTGACAATTTGCTTAAGCCATCAATGCTCTGGATTACTTTCTGCTCATATATGTACTTCCTGTTTTTAGACTGAGCCTGACTATGCACCGGTAGGAGTGAATGACTGGTACTCCACCTAGCTGACAATTGTTGGATCCAGTATTACCGTCAGCTACTTGCACTTTAAAACGAGATTATTCTGTATAAGTGCACGGCCACGAGTTAGGTGTGTATATTGTTACCATGTGTAGTCAAGAATAGTATTATGAACTAACCATCACTGTGTTCTTTTAAGAAATAATGACATCATATATATGTTTCATTTAGAAACTTGAGCTCTTTTTGGGACTCTGTCCCTACGTAAACACGATGTCTTCCTCTACTGGACACTACATCATAGTGGCCTAGGTAAGATTGTATTAGATACATAATTCCACGCCTTCTAACATGTTTTAATATTACTATCTTACAGTTATGACTTTATCATCCTCTTGTCTACAGACTGATAGATAACTAGAACAAGACCTGTTAATACATACTGCCAGCAGTCTATTGGCCATTTCTACTAGTTGTAAGTAGCTCTTGACTTGACCGCATGCAAATACAGGACACTATATGGTGATACAAGCTTATTGGTAGTAATGCATTTCTGTGCATTTTTGAATTACAGCACCCTTTCCTATACTTTCAGCATTTTTGGTTAATTGGTAAACCGCTCCTTGTGTGGGTCTCTCTCTTAGATCTTGCTTCAATGTTTTGAAAACACTCCTCTTGGTAAGTATGGGGAGTTGCACATTTCTTGGTGGGGCATTCTGCTAAAGGTATTTCCTTTTGTTTTTCTTTGTGAACTTTAACCATAGGATAAATAATATCACACATACTTAGAATCGAGGTCCAATTGATTTTTTACATTAATCTTTATATGGGCTTGTAATACATTGTATTATTGTTTTTTAGGTTTTCCCCCTGTGTTTTGAGATTTTTTGTGGGTATCCGAAAAGGTCCTGAAGAAGGTGGCCGGTCCATTCCCTTTATGCCACCGAAACGCGCGTCGACCTAATGTTCAGACCCTGGTGAACATATAGAACATACTTGGTCGTGGAGATGTTATAATCTATAGTCTCCTTCTTTTTCAGATGTGTCTTTATGTGAATGTTGTATGAGTCCGTATGAGTCTGTATGATTTGTGTATCGTGTGGTCTTGGTATATGTCAAGATTTGTTTTTTGGGGGGTTATTTGTCTTATTGTATTTTGTGGCAATACTGCTGATTTCCTTACATGTTTGAAAAAAGATTTTAAATAAAAGAAATAAGAAAATAGAGAAAAGAAATGAATCTATGTTTGATATTTGTAGAAAAAATGTACAAAAAAGTAAATAAATAATGATGATAAAATTTACCCTGTAAAGTTTTTGTCTATATGATTGTACCTCTGTCAAGCCCTATTGTACATAGGTTTGCCTAGATAGAAAAGAAATATAGGTCCCGAGGGAGTTGTTCATTACATGTTTGGCTTTTTCCCCTCTTCTCCCTGACCTCAAATTCACTTTAGAGGGGGTCCCCATTTATGCATTATAATCCATGGAATACCTCCATGATTCAAACTAACACTTGGCAGCGGAATGAGCTGCGTTGCATTACTTTTTCTTAAAAGCCACTCAAATCGGCATTTACGTGGCTTTGTAAATACCAAAAACGATGTTGAGTCACTGCATCAAAAAGTGACTCAACACTGACGTGTTTTTTGCTCAAATAACTTAGCAACCTTATGTCCCACTAGTAGACAATATTGTTTCAGACATAAACTCACCACAAATATTGAAGTGTCATCACTTGCGCTCTTATATTGGACATGTTTTAAACTTTTAAACTTTCCTTTTTTATGCACAGTTCTACTTGCCATACAATTACATTATTCCGCTGACAAGTATGTATTCTGGCCAGCATCATTTTATAAAACATTTCTGATAATAGGGCTAATAGAAGTATAATGTAAGCCATCCACTACCTGCTTGATCAAAGAGCAGACTGTAAAGAAAGTAACTGTCTAGACAGCACCCGAGCAGAGGGCTATTAACCCAATTATTTACAATGGCGGCTCATGTCCTGAGAACAGCAATAGCACCAAGGTAAGTGCATCACCGATATCGAAAAATGAGCTGGAGAAAAATAGATCGATAGCTCCTTAAACCATGCATACTTATGACTGGTGCAGCGCATGAACACTGATCTTTCAAATGACTTGATCCTAAACTAATGCATTTTGTCCCTTTCTCACTCCGTCGAAAATACCTTTAAACAAATGAAGGGGCATATTATCAAAGAAGAGCGATAAACATCGCTAAGCGCACTTAGCGTGTTTCTGTTTATCGCCGTCTATCGCTGAATTACATCGCCGTGTTAGCGGCGTATTATCAACGCTTTGCGAACAGGCGATGTAATTCCAGCGATAGACGGCGAGAAACATAAATAACGCCTGAAATCCAGCGATGATTATGGAGATGCTTGCTGATAGGGGAGTGTGGTCGTAACATGGCGATCCACCTCCCATTATCAGCATAGCTAAGTAGAAGAAAAAGCAGACGTTAACTTCATGCGATAACCGCGGTTAGCGCGGTTTGTTTTATCGCTGGCGCCGCATTGTTAATAGTGCGAAGTTGTGTTTGCCACGTTAATCATGCAGACATTGTGAGGAACGCCCACTTTGCATGTCATTAGCGCTAATAATGGGTGACATGCAAAATGGAGATAAAACGGCTACTAAATCAAGGAAACACGCGTTAGCGTGTCCTTGATAATAGTGCGATATTTAAATCGCCGCTTTCCGGCCGAAATCGGCCGCTAAAGCGGCGAAAATGGGCTTGATAATGTGCCCCAGTGTATCTTTATTCTTTCCTAACAACTTGAAATAAAAAGGGTTTTGTTTTACGTCTTGTTAAAAGTTGAACCGAACAAATGTAAAGCCTGGTGACGCTCCATAGTCACAGACAGACACATAAGTATGTTGTTGATAACAGAATATTACAATATGTTCTCTTTGCTGAATATGTGGGGAGATAAAAGTAAATATACTGATAATCCATAGTCATACCGCAGAAAAACATACGTTGTTTGGGCTTGTGAATTATACAGGGGATATTATTGAAAATGACGAGCCTGAGTCATTTTTCTGCAAAATGACATTATGATTTAACGACGTATTACAATCCAACCACTAAAAAATGTCTGCCACTGTTGGTCCTGATTAAATACAAAGCACAAACAGCAGAAATCGAAAAACCTTTATTAAACTTTATTGGTTGCTCGTGAAAGAGTCCATTAAAAAACGGCATGAAGCAACTGTAAACAAAATCTACATTAATAGCAAAGCACCTCACGTCAGTAAATTGTTATCAAATCACCGAGACCCCTTTTGTGTTTGGGATAATGCTTCCTTCTTCTGTGAATAATGAGCCATATTTTTAGCGCTTTTTCCTATTTTGTGCTAGTACAAATCTAGAAAATAAAGCAATTTTACGCATGCAGTAATTTTCAATGAGGCTCCTGTGCACGTAACTTCACGGAGCAATGCGCTAAAAGAAAACCCGTGTCTAACCTTCCTCTGAACAAGAGCTGGTCTTCACAGTGGAAGGGTTGCAGACTCCGCGCCCCACCACTAATGAAAATTAGGAGCTTTGGAGCACAGATCTAGACCCCGCCATATGTAAACCTTCGCACTGAAATTAAGGGTCCCTTTAATACCAGCATATGTTAGTGTATTCCAATGAGTGACTTAGATGAAAAAGGGACCCTCCTGGTATCAGCAGACCCCTGTCACCATGCTGACATTCCACATGGAACCACTGCATAGTAAAGCAGCAGTCGCTCTCTAGCTGATATGTTATTCCTTGAACGTCTGGATAAAAGTGAAAGCACTGATGCATATTTAATGGGTGTTGCCTGTTAAGGACTGCTTAAAATGGGGTCAAATCCTTCAGTCAGCCAAAACTCTAAATACTTCCTTTTGTAATGAACTTGACATGGACTCAGTGCAACACCTATAGAGATGAGCGCATTGAAGGAGCTGCCTATGGCACTAGAATCAAGTCCTGGTGTCATTAGTAAATAACAAGGGGAACATTTCGATGAGTGACAGATGACTTCTTGCATTATTTTATCACAATTGAAAGCTCAGCATCTGCACTCATTGTCCAGCCCTCCCCCTGCCAACAGGTGCTGTCGCTCAAGACAAGCGGGCTACGAAACTGTTGCGCACGATTGTGCTTTCAAGTGTGTACCAACAATATTGAGGGCCAGGACCCATGAATGTATTGTGTTCCAGAAATACGAGGTCAATTGGAGGTGCGCAGACAACAACACCTTCACCTGATTTAGAGGCAGGGGAATCGCTTTGGTTCTGACAGAGGAGCAACAGCTGGATCTACCATCCGAAAATGTATTTCAGCCCCGGACTCCTGACTGATATGGTGTTGAAATGTGTGCCACATTTACAGCAGACCTTCTAATATCATGATAGCCATTTGGTTCCTGTCCAGGACTGCCATGCATAGCATGTCAATACCTGACAGCAAAAAAGGGAGAAAGAAAATCCTGCATACACTACGAGAAAGCTCACACCATGTCAAACACATTATTTTTATATTTTCTAAACCAAAAAACCTAGAGCCTGCATGGGGAGGTGTTATCTGCTGAAAAAAATACACAAATAGAGGCAATGAGTCTGCCTTGCTGCCATTGTATGGCAGTCACGTGATTGGTATTTCTTGCTGAAGCAGCTTCCGCAATTTCATAGGGCAACAATTTTGTCTCAAAAGACAACTGGCAGTGCCTCTGCTGACCCAGACATTTGATGAGCACCCCACCAAAGACTTGATCAGGCTGATGGGTACAGAAGGAGTAGATATATGTTTAAATTCTTCATAGCCAATTAATTCCTTCCTTAACTTTGTAGAAAAGTGTCAACTGAGAACTAGGAATAGTTCATTAGAGCAGCGTAATTTAGTGTTCCATACATTCATACATTGATCATGCTCATTGTGTGATGTGTGCACTCTATTCATCAGAGCAATAGTATATGACTGCATTTAGCTGTAGTGAGAGTCACATATATAAGCAAATATAATCAATGTATTTACTCATGCTAATTGAACCCGGTTGACTGCCATCTTTTCTTTTTCCTCCTAATGTTGATATGAATTGTGCCTAAGCCAATGTCACTCAAACTATTTCTTTGCAACTTGCATTCCAAGTTTAATGTTCTTCTTTCTTCTACAGATGCATTATCAAGGAGAGCGTTAGTTAGAATAGGTTTTTGTTTATAGTTGGAAACTGTTAGATTAGTCAGTCTAAATGATGCAGGTTTTTGCAATGCAGACTGGCAGTTCCTCAGAACCGTCACTGTGCGACACATCCTCAATGCAGGACTCCGCATCGTAAGCGCCTCATCGACAGCATCCTCGATGACAATGCATAACTCGGCACTGCAGCACTGAAACTTCCTCACATCCACCGTTGTGTGGCACATCCTCAACCCGGGATATTGCAATGCTCCATCGCGGTCAGCCTGAACTTGTGACTTTGTCCCTGTCTGGCGGCACCACATAACCACAGTTGGTACTTTGTGCTTTTAGGCACTATTTTTAATAAGTCTTTAAAATTGCATATCTCTGGTTCTACTGATTGAATTTATGTCATTTTGGCGTCAAATAATTTATTAAAATGTACTCTGTTCTTCTGAATTGGTGTGGGAAGTTGCTTTAATCTTTTGGGCATGGTCTACTTAAAAACAAATATTGTCAGAGAGACAGTCATACAAAAACGATATCAACAAAAGTAAAAAATCATATTGGAATACATCCATTTTACATTTTTATAATTTGCCAGACCATTGAGCAGACACATAACACTTGAGAAACCAGGACACCCACTGTAAATCTTCAAAGGGTAAGACCTAAAACATTAGGCCACAAGTGACTCTTCATTATGGAAGACCAAATAACTGTCATAATTGACACAAAAATAAAAGTTATGTAATGCCATAGGTTAGTGTACAGGGACAGGTATATCATTAATAGATTGGGATGGAAGGAGAGAAGGGGAGAGAGAGAGAGCGAGAGAGAAGTTGTTTTTATATTTGTGGCATGATGCAACACTTTGGCTGAACTGTACCTATCGCAGCAGGGTCGAAACTGATTTGCATAAGGCTGGGTTCAAACTGAAGTGGCATGGTGGGCAAAGGAATTATGAGTTGGAATGCTATCCCGATTGATTGCCAGAATTCTACCCATCCACTTTTGTCTTTGATGTACCCCCCTAAGTGGCATGGGAATACCAAAATATGGGACCCGTGTTCACTAGGTTGCTGGAGCCAAAGCTACAGCTGACTGAAGAGCCCTAATCAGGGTGCAACTGATCTTGGTTTGCTTGTGCTCTGGATTAGAGAGGACCTGGCTTGGCAGTTCTGGCTGAACTGTTTCTATTGGAGGAGGGTCAAGACTGATTTGCACATGGTTGGGTCCAAACTGAGGTGGCATGGTAGGCAAAAGAAGAGTGGTTAGACAAATTGCCAACATTCCACTCATCACCTTTTGTGTTTGATGATATGTTTAAACACAGATATTTTCAGTAAGAAAGCCTCGAAAAAATATTTGCTCATCATTAAAAATGAAAGCAAAATTCATTGTGTTCCTTATGCTCTTTGTAATTGATCAGACATTTGAGAAACCAGGAGCCAGTAATCTGCACAGTGAGAGTTGAAAACCTTAACCATTATGCGACAATTGTCTCTTTACTGTAAGGGATCAAAACAAATCGATGGCATGCGACTTAAAAATGTAAGTAAATGTGATGCCATAGGTGAGTGTACAGTAACAGCTGCAACACTTCCAGAACAGGATGGAAGGAGGAAAGAGAGAAAGAGAGGGATGGTGTTTTTATCTTTGTGGCATAATATGCATCAAACAAATATTTTCAGACAGATTCTACAAAAACAATTTGATCATAAATACAAATTCAATTTATATTTCACTGATAATTTTTATAACTGATGGGACACATGACCTTTGAGAAACAAGGACTCATGCTGTTAATCTTCAAAGTGAGTGTCTAAAGCCTTAGCCATTATGCCACATGTGCCTCTTTATTGTGGTGGTCGAAATATATACATTCCAATCGAACCAAAAATACAAGCCAATGTGGTACCATAGGTGAGTGTATAGTGACATATATATCATTTAAAGAATAGGATGGAAGGAGCGGAGTAGTTTTTATTTTTGCAGTTTCATATGCTTAAAAACAGATATTGTCAGAGAGAGTGTCACGAAAAAATAATTGCCCATCATTAAAGATGAAAATCAAATTTCTGTATGTTCATGAACCACTCTGTAATTGACCAGACACATAACCTTTGAGAAACCAGGACTCATATACACACTAGGTAATGGGTGGAATGCTTGCAATAAGTGTAACCACTGGTAATCACTGGAAGTAGCATACCCATACATTGTTCATTTACCCATCATGCCCCTTTATGATATACACAGCAATACCGAAATCAGTCTTGGTCCTGCTCCTAAAGCAACAGTTCAGCCCAAATAGCCAAGTCATGTTCTCTATGAATGGGGACACAAACAGAGAGTCTTTCTACAGGTCCAGAAAGTGAACTGAAAAGTGGGTTTATAATTGGTCCCTTCTTTGAAGTGAGAGAAGTTTCTAAAGGTTTCTCTTTGAAGTCCTTGGACTTTCCTGACTCCTCTGCCTTAGCTCCAGGCTGGCTGCAGGGACAATGCAGTGGTGATTCAAGCATTTTGTGTGGAGGCATAACATAGCCTATTCTGTTGCTAATGGGGATGTACCCAGTTCCACCCCCATATCCTGCCAGCAGATGGCCCGTCCAGGCACACTTACTCCCTTTATTGTGTGGCTGTCCGGGAGGAATTCACAAAGTCTGCCAACTACACTCAGACATGTGACCCAGGAACAGGTCCCAGGCACCAAATAGTTAGGGCAGGAGAATGCCAACTTTTTGAAAGTGGAATTTTTCAAAATTGCAATTTAAACTCCGACTTTACCATTAAAGAGGATTTTTAATTACAATGTCATATATACCAAACATGAAATGCTGTTATCAATTAAAATATAGCACTTATTAAATGTAACAAGGCAACACAATGCTATCCAATGGGACAGGTAGGCCTCACAGTTGTGAAAAAAGAATGTAGGAGTTTTTCTTCTACCAGGACATGTAAAACATAAAAGTACATGCTCAACCTCTAAATTTCAATGCACCCTGCCCTCTGGGCTACTAAGGCCTACCTTTAGGGTGACTAATATGCAATAAAAGGGAAGTTTAAGGCTTGGCAAGAGGTTTATATTACCAAGTCGAATTGGCATTTCAAAACTGCATTCAGGCTGCAGTGGCAGGCCTGTGACATGTTTTAGTGGGCTACTTAAGTGAGTGGCACAAAAAGGGCTGCAGGCCCACTACTAGCATTTAATTTACAGGCCCTAAGTATATGGTATACCACTCCAGAAGGGGCTTATAAGGAAATTAAATGTGTCAATTAGGTGTACGCAAATTTCACCATGCTTAGGGGAGTAAGCATAAGCACTTTAGCACTGGTTAGCAGTGGTAAAGTGCAGAGTCCTAAGGCCAACAAAAAAATAATTTCAGCAGAAATGGAGGAATAAGGCAAAACAATTGGGGGAAGACGACTGTAAGCCTGACAGGTCCAACACCCAGCCACTCCAAAGTCTCTGAGTGCCTTTCCTTCCAGTCTCCTCTGTCAGCAACCAAAACAGCCTCCTTTTAGCTGATCTATAGACAACCCTGACCCATTAGGAAATTCAGATAATAAATATCAGACCTCATTACCTCTACATCACATACATTTTAACCTACTTGGCAATATAAAATCTGTGAACAAAGCTCTCTTGAAGCTTCTCAGCACAATAACAATCAAGCAACTAGTAACAAACTCAGACCACTCCAAAGGCAACACATAAAATTTTATCTTGTCGCCATCCCTCCAATCAACTGTAAGTTCCCAATAGCCTTAGACTTGATGGATCACCACACCATTCCATTCTCCATCCTCCACAATGCACCACATCATGAAGGCCAGATAATAAAAGTTAAAGTGATATTCCAATCTGACAAAGACATATTCTAGATGCCTTCAAGAAGAGCTGTTCACTTGCTGAAACATTTCCAGACCAAGACCCTCAACGTCCAGAACACCACATTTAGAAGGCACCTAGACAGCCAGTCCTTGGTACACTCAGGAGCTTACCTGAACAAGTGTACCATAAGAAGATAGCCAAAATAAGTTCATCCTAAGTAAAGCACTATATGTAGCCCTCAGGTCCCTCATTATCACAGCAAGTGCAACAAACTACAAGTTTATCATCAAAAAGCAACAACCAGAAGGAAATGCGCATTACAAGGCCTCAATCATTTCACCCAATCTTCAGTCCACTCATCAATTGACAAAAGCATTGTATCACCTTATCAGATCCTATATCAACAACACATCTATGAAAACTATACTAACCTCCACCTCCTTCTGCTTCCCAGTAAGTATACATAATATCAAGTTTTAAATATCGTTGTGCAATAATATCGAGTTTAAAATGTCGAGTCAAAAATATCGTTGTATACAATATTGATGTCAATAATATCGATTTGTTGTGTTGTATGAAATATCGTTGTTAAAAATATCAATTTTAAAAATATCATTAAAAAATATCGATTTTGTAAATGTTGTGAATTTTTTAATATAGTATATCATTTTAAATGTATTAATAATTTTTAATTAATTGTATATGTTTTATATAAAAAATGTTTTAGAAGCGGGATGTTGGGTTTATAGGGGATAAGGGTGGAGAGTGTTTTAAATTTAATTTTTTTTTATATTAATATAAATGAAATTTAAAATTGTGTTTTAGGCGCGGGATGTTGGGTTTATAGGGGATAAGGGTGGGGAGTGTTTTAATTTTTTTTTTTTTTAAATGCAACATTTTTTTATTAATGTAAATGAAATTTAAAATTGTGTTTTAGGTGCGGGATGTTGGGTTTATAGGGGTTAAGGGTGGGCAGTGTTTTAATTTTTTTTTTTGTTTAAATGCAATATTTTTTTATTAATGTAAATGAAATTTAAAATTGTATTTTAGGAGCAGGATGTTGTGTTTATAGGGGATAAGGGTGGGGAGTGATTTAACAAAAAAATTTAAATTTAACATAAATTCATAAAAATCTATTTAAAAATATAATTTTCTTTTAGGAGTGGGATGTTGTGGTTATAGGGGATAAGGGTAAGGAGTGTTTTAATATAAAAAAAATTGAAATTAAAAAAAAAATAGAAAAAAATATATACATTTTGGATTTTAGGAGTGTGATTTTGGGGTTGTAGGTGATGATGGGGATATTTTTAACATAATTTAAAAAAACATTGAAAATTGTTGTGATATTTTTTGAAATTTGTAAATAATATTGTTGAGTTATGTTTAAATTTAAAAAAAGAAAATTGAGAAATTTTGAAAATAAATGTTAAAAAAATAAAACAAATTATATTTTTGAATATGATATGAAATTTATTGCAAAAATCATATATTTTTGGTTAAGTTTTTATAAATGGGAATATGTAAATATATGTATAATGTGTATTATTTTATATATTTTTATGTAATTTTGTTGGCAATATTACATTTAACCCCTTAACTGCTGGGCCTTTTCCCCCCCAGTGCTGAGCCCTTTTTTGGCTATTTGTAGTAGTTCGCGATTAGGCCTCTGTAACTTTTGGACCACATAAGGTATCCACGCCAAATTTGCGTCCTTTTCTTCCAACATCATGGGGATTCTAAAGGTACCCAGGGTTTGTGGATTCCCTGGAGGGGTCCCAGATTTTAGCCAAAATACAGCTATATTTTGGTTTTTTGGGGAAAAATGGGAAAAAGTCCCGCATATAAAAGCGTCTGGGTTTTTCCCTGCAAATGGTATCAAAAAAAGGTTTGTGGGGCTGAAATCTCCATTTTCCCAGATTTTAGGGAATGACAGACTTTTGTCAGAAAACCAAAAATTTTACACAGTTTTGGCATTTTTCTGGGACATAGCCTATTTTTGCTATTTTTTGTGCTTTCAACCTCCTTCCAGTTAATGGTAGAAATGGGTATGAAACCAATAATGGATCCTGGAAAGCCATACATTTATGAAAAGTAGACAACATTCTGAATTCAGCAAGGGGTCATTTGTGTAGATCCTTAAAGTTTTCCTTATAGAAACTAACAGTTAAATAAAGGAAAAATTGAAAATTAGTTGAAAAAAACAGCCATTTGTGTCAACGTTTTCACCTGTAACTTCTTCTAATTATGACAGCTATTTGAAGGCAATATACCGTTATATCCGCTGGACATTTCTGGTTGTGGGGATATATAGGACTTGTAGGTTCACCAAGAACCCGACGAACCCAGAGCCAATAATTGAGCAACATCTTGCAATGATTTTTTTTAAGTACCGGGTATATAGCAATTATTTTGGGAAAATGTATACATGGAAAAATTGTTATGAAAGACACCTATGTATTTCTGAAATGGGAACAAAATGTAGATTTTAGAAACAGTAGATATTTGCACATTTCCGAAATTGGGAGTACCCATACTAGCATGAGAATTATAGGTCATTTTTCAAAATGACTTATTTTTTACACATTGTCTTTCATTTGGAAGGCAGAAATGCATCGAAAGTCAATAGGTAATAACAGTTGCTCTACAATTCTGTGTTACCCTAAGTCTCCCGATAAAAATGGTACCTCACTTGTGTGGGTAGCCCTTGTGCCCACAACAGGAAATGGCTCAAAATGCAACGTGGACGTACCACATTTTCACAATGAAAAATTACCCTTTTTTTGCAAAGTGCCTAGGTGTAGTTTTTGAACCCTAGCTCTGCCGGCACCTAGGGAAACCTAGCAAACCTATACATTTTTGAAAACTAGACACCCAGGGGAATCCAGGATGGGGTGACTTGACTGCCTCCCACCAGGTTCTGTTACCCAGAATCCCTTGCAAACATAAAAAATTGTCAAAAAAATCACATTTCCCCCACATTTCTGTGGTGGAAAGTGCTGGAATCTGCGTGGATCCACAAATTTCCACCCACCCGCGTTCCCCAAAGTCTAACGAGAAAAATGGTACCTCACTTGTGTGGGTCGGCCTAGTGCCTGCGACAGGAAACGGCGCAAAACGCAACGTGGTCACACCTCAATTTCGCAGTGAAAAATGACCCTTTTTTGGCAAAGTGCCTAGCTGTAGTTTTTGAACCCTAGCTCTGCCGGCACCTAGGGAAACCTAGCAAACCTATACATTTTTGAAAACTAGACACCCAGGGGAATCCAGGATGGGGTGACTTGACTGCCTCCCACCAGGTTCTGTTACCCAGAATCCCTTGCAAACAGAAAAAATTGTCAAAAAAAACACATTTTCCCCACATTTCTGTGGTGGAAAGTTCTGAAATCTGCGTGGATCCACAAATTTCCACCCACCCCGCGTTCCCCAAAGTCTTACGAGAAAAATGGTACCTCACTTGTGTGGGTCGGCCTAGTGCCTGCGACAGGAAACGGCGCAAAACGCAACGTGGTCACACCTCAATTTTGCAGTGAAAAATGACCCTATTTTGGCAAAGTGCCTAGCTGTAGTTTTTGAACCCTAGCTCTGCCGGCACCTAGGGAAACCTAGCAAACCTATACATTTTTGAAAACTAGACACCCAGGGGAATCCAGGATGGGGTGACTTGACTGCCTCCCACCAGGTTCTGTTACCCAGAATCCCTTGCAAACATAAAAAATTGTCAAAAAAACCACATTTTCCCCACATTTCTGTGGTGGAAAGTTCTGGAATCTGCGTGGATCCACAAATTTCCACCCACCCCGCGTTCCCCAAAGTCTTACGAGAAAAATGGTACCTCACTTGTGTGGGTCGGCCTAGTGCCTGCGACAGGAAACGGCGCAAAACGCAACGCGGTCCCACCTCAATTTCGCAGTGAAAAATGACCCTTTTTTGGCAAAGTGCCTAGCTGTAGTTTTTGAACCCTACCTCTGCCGGCACCTAGGGAAACCTAGCAAACCTATACATTTTTGAAAACTAGACACCCAGGGGAATCCAGGATGGGGTGGCTTGACTGCCTCCCACCAGGTTCTGCTACTCAGAATCCCTTGCAAACATAAAAAATTGTCAAACAAAACACATTTTCCCCACATTTCTGTGGTGGAAAGTTCTGGAATCTGCTTGGATCCACAAATTTCCACCCACCCCGCGTTCCCCAAAGTCATACGAGAAAAATGGTACCTCACTTGTGTGGGTCGGCCTAGTGCCTGCGACAGGAAACGGCGCAAAACGCAACGCGGTCCCACCTCAAATTCGCAGTGAAAAATGACCCTTTTTTGGCAAAGTGCCTAGCTGTAGTTTTTGAACCCTACCTCTGCCGGCACCTAGGGAAACCTAGCAAACCTATACATTTTTGAAAACTAGACACCCAGGGGAATCCAGGATGGGGTGACTTGACTGCCTCCCACCAGGTTCTGTTACCCAGAATCCCTTGCAAACATAAAAAATTGTCAAAAAAACACATTTTCCCCACATTTCTGTGGTGGAAAGTTCTGGAATCTGCGTGGATCCACAAATTTCCACCCACCCCGCGTTCCCCCAAAGTCTTACGAGAAAAATGGTACCTCACTTGTGTGG
This sequence comes from Calotriton arnoldi, assembly GCA_963921515.1. Lineage (NCBI taxonomy): Eukaryota > Metazoa > Chordata > Amphibia > Caudata > Salamandridae > Calotriton > Calotriton arnoldi. The sequence goes on along the minus strand of CAWUFW010024700.1, from coordinate 4,971 downwards.
GTCGGCCTAGTGCCTGCGACAGGAAACGGCGCAAAACGCAACGCGGTCCCACCTCAATTTCGCAGTAAAAAATGACCCTTTTTGGCAAAGTGCCTAGCTGTAGTTTTTGAACCCTACCTCTGCCGGCACCTAGGGAAACCTAGCAAACCTATACATTTTTGAAAACTAGACACCCAGGGAATCCAGGATGGGGTGACTTGACTGCCTCCCACCAGGTTCTGTTACCCAGAATCCCTTGCAAACATAAAAAATTGTCAAAAAATACATTTTCCCCACATTTCTGTGGTGGAAAGTTCTGGAATCTGCGTGGATCCACAAATTTCCACCCACCCCGCGTTCCCCAAAGTCTTACGAGAAAAATGGTACCTCACTTGTGTGGGTCGGCCTAGTGCCTGCGACAGGAAACGGCGCAAAACGCAACGCGGTCCCACCTCAATTTCGCAGTGAAAAATGACCCTTTTTTGGCAAAGTGCCTAGCTGTAGTTTTCGAACCCTACCTCTGCCGGCACCTAGGGAAACCTAGCAAACCTATACATTTTTGAAAACTAGACACCCAGGGGAATCCAGGATGGGGTGACTTGACTGCCTCCCACCAGGTTCTGTTACCCAGAATCCCTTGCAAACATAACAAATTGTCAAAAAAACCACATTTTCCCCACATTTCTGTGGTGGAAAGTTCTGGAATCTGCGTGGATCCACAAATTTCCACCCACCCCGCGTTCCCCAAAGTCTTACGAGAAAAATGGTACCTCACTTGTGTGGGTCGGCCTAGTGCCTGCGACAGGAAACGGCGCAAAACGCAACGCGGTCCCACCTAAATTTCGCAGTGAAAAATGACCCTTTTTTGGCAAAGTGCCTAGCTGTAGTTTTTGGACCCTACCTCTGCCGGCACCTAGGGAAACCTAGCAAACCTATACATTTTTGAAAACTAGACACCCAGGGGAATCCAGGATGGGGTGACTTGACTGCCTCCCACCAGGTTCTGTTACCCAGAATCCCTTGCAAACATAAAACATTGTCAAAAAAAACACATTTTCCCCACATTTCTGTGGTGGAAAGTTCTGGAATCTGCGTGGATCCACAAATTTCTACCCACCCCGCGTTCCCCAAAGTCTTACGAGAAAAATGGTACCTCACTTGTGTGGGTCGGCCTAGTGCCTGCGACAGGAAACGGCGCAAAACGCAACGCGGTCCCACCTCAATTTCGCAGTGAAAAATGACCCTTTTTTGGCAAAGTGCCTAGCTGTAGTTTTTGAACCCTACCTCTGCCGGCACCTAGGGAAACCTAGCAAACCTATACATTTTTGAAAACTAGACACCCAGGGGAATCCAGGATGGGGTGACTTGACTGCCTCCCACCAGGTTCTGTTACCCAGAATCCCTTGCAAACATAAAAAATTGTCAAAAAAAACACATTTTCCCCACATTTCTGTGGTGGAAAGTTCTGGAATCTGCGTGGATCCACAAATTTCCACCCACCCCGCGTTCCCCAAAGTCTTATGAGAAAAATGGTACCTCACTTGTGTGGGTCGGCCTAGTGCCTGCGACAGGAAACGGCGCAAAACGCAACGCGGTCCCACCTCAATTTCGCAGTGAAAAATGACCCTTTTTTGGCAAAGTGCCTAGCTGTAGTTTTTGAACCCTACCTCTGCCGGCACCTAGGGAAACCTAGCAAACCTATACATTTTTGAAAACTAGACACCCAGGGGAATCCAGGATGGGGTGACTTGACTGCCTCCCACCAGGTTCTGTTACCCAGAATCCCTTGCAAACATAAAAAATTGTCAAAAAAAACACATTTTCCCCACATTTCTGTGGTGGAAAGTTCTGGAATCTGCGTGGATCCACAAATTTCCACCCACCCCGCGTTCCCCAAAGTCTTACGAGAAAAATGGTACCTCACTTGTGTGGGTCGGCCTAGTGCCTGCGACAGGAAACGGCGCAAAACGCAACGCGGTCCCACCTCAATTTCGCAGTGAAAAATGACCCTTTTTTGGCAAAGTGCCTAGCTGTAGTTTTTGAACCCTACCTCTGCCGGCACCTAGGGAAACCTAGCAAACCTATACATTTTTGAAAACTAGACACCCAGGGGAATCCAGGATGGGGTGACTTGACTGCCTCCCACCAGGTTCTGTTACCCAGAATCCCTTGCAAACATAAAAAATTGTCAAAAAAAACACATTTTCCTCACATTTCTGTGGTGGAAAGTTCTGGAATCTGCGTGGATCCACAGAATTTCCACCCACCCCGCGTTCCCCAAAGTCTTACGAGAAAAATGGTACCTCACTTGTGTGGGTCGGCCTAGTGCCTGCGACAGGAAACGGCGCAAACCGCAACGCGGTCCCACCTCAATTTCGCAGTGAAAAATGACCCTTTTTTGGCAAAGTGCCTAGCTGTAGTTTTTAACCCTACCTCTGCCGGCACCTAGGGAAACCTAGCAAACCTATACATTTTTGAAAACTAGACACCCAGGGGAATCCAGGATGGGGTGACTTGACTGCCTCCCACCAGGTTCTGTTACCCAGAATCCCTTGCAAACATAAAAAATTGTCAAAAAAAACACATTTTCCCCACATTTCTGTGGTGGAAAGTTCTGGAATCTGCGTGGATCCACAAATTTCCACCCACCCCGCGTTCCCCAAAGTCTTACGAGAAAAATGGTACCTCACTTGTGTGGGTCGGCCTAGTGCCTGCGACAGGAAACGGCGCAAAACGCAACGCGGTCCCACCTCAATTTCGCAGTGAAAAATGACCCTTTTTTGGCAAAGTGCCTAGCTGTAGTTTTTTAACCCTACCTCTGCCGCCACCTAGGGAAACCTAGCAAACCTATACATTTTTGAAAACTAGATACCCAGGGGAATCCAGGATGGGGTGACTTGACTGCCTCCCACCAGGTTCTGTTACCCAGAATCCCTTGCAAACATAAAAAATTGTCCAAAAAACACATTTTCCCCACATTTCTGTGGTGGAAAGTTCTGGAATCTGCGTGGATCCACAAATTTCCACCCACCCCGCGTTCCCCAAAGTCTTACGAGAAAAATGGTACCTCACTTGTGTGGGTCGGCCTAGTGCCTGCGACAGGAAACGGCGCAAAACGCAACGCGGTCCCACCTAAATTTCGCAGTGAAAAATGACCCTTTTTTGGCAAAGTGCCTAGCTGTAGTTTTTGAACCCTACCTCTGCCGGCACCTAGGGAAACCTAGCAAACCTATACATTTTTGAAAACTAGACACCCAGGGGAATCCAGGATGGGGTGACTTGACTGCCTCCCACCAGGTTCTGTTACCCAGAATCCCTTGCAAACATAAAAAATTGTCAAAAAAAACACATTTTCCCCACATTTCTGTGGTGGAAAGTTCTGGAATCTGCGTGGATCCACAAATTTCCACCCACCCCGCGTTCCCCAAAGTCTTACGAGAAAAATGGTACCTCACTTGTGTGGGTCGGCCTAGTGCCTGCGACAGGAAACGGCGCAAAACGCAACGTGGTCACACCTCAATTTCGCAGTGAAAAATGACCCTTTTTTGGCAAAATGCCTAGCTGTAGTTTGTGAACCCTAGCTCTGCCGGCACCTAGGAAACCTACCAAACACACACATTTCTGAAAAGTAGACACCCGGGGCTTCCAAGGAGGTATGGCTTGACGTGGATCCCCCAACGTTTCTCTTACCCAGAATCCCTTGCAAACCTCAATTTTAGCTGAAAAAATCACTTTTTCACACATTTGTGTGTGGAAAGTGTGGCATCACTGGCCTCACACAAATTTCCTACCACCCAGCGTTCCCCCAGGTCTCCCGATAAAAATGGTGCCTCACTTGTGTGGGAGGCCCAAGTACCCGCGACAGGCAAGGGCCCACAACGTAGTGAGGCAACCTCAAAATTGCCTATCTCAAAACCACCTGGTTTTGCAAGGGAGTCACCTGGGTTTTTGGCCCGTGCTCGGCGGCCATCTAGGAAACCTACCAAACCCACACATTTCTGAAAAGTAGACACCCGGGGGCTTCCAGGGAGGTATGGCTTGCGTGGATCCCCCAACGTTCTCTTACCCAGAATCCCTTGCAAACCTCAATTTTAGCTGAAAAAATCACTTTTTTCACACATTTGTGTGTGGGAAAGTGTGGCATCACTGGCCTCACACAAATTTCCTACCACCCAGCGTTCCCCCAGGTCTCCCGATAAAAATGGTGCCTCACTTGTGTGGGAGGCCCAAGTACCCGCGACAGGCAAGGGCCCACAACGTAGTGAGGCGACCTCAAAATTGCCTATCTCAAAACCACCTGGTTTTGCAAGGGGGTCACCTGGGTTTTTGGCCCCGTGCTCAGCGGCCATCTAGGAAACCTACCAAACCCACACATTTCTGAAAAGTAGACACCCGGGGGCTTCCAGGGAGGTATGGCTTGCGTGGATCCCCCAACGTTTCCTTACCCAGAATCCCTTGCAAACCTCAATTTTAGCTGAAAAAATCACTTTTTTCACACATTTGTGTGTGGGAAAGTGTGGCATCACTGGCCTCACACAAATTTCCTACCACCCAGCGTTCCCCCAGGTCTCCCGATAAAAATGGTGCCTCACTTGTGTGGGAGGCCCAAGTACCCGCGACAGGCAAGGGCCCACAACGTAGTGAGGCGACCTCAAAATTGCCTATCTCAAAACCACCTGGTTTTGCAAGGGAGTCACCTGGGTTTTTGGCCCGTGCTCGGCGGCCATCTGTGAAACCTACCAAACCCACACATTTCTGAAAAGTAGACACCCAGGGGCTTCCAGGAGGTATGGCTTGCGTGGATCCCCCAACGTTTCCTTACCCAGAATCCCTTGCAAACCTCAATTTTAGCTGAAAAAATCACTTTTTCACACATTTGTGTGTGGGAAAGTGTGGCATCACTGGCCTCACACAAATTTCCTACCACTCCAGCGTTCCCCCAGGTCTCCCGATAAAAATGGTGCCTCACTTGTGTGGGAGGCCCAAGTACCC
>CAWUFW010024699.1:0-56198 GCA_963921515.1 Calotriton arnoldi | reverse complement strand
AAGGGAGAAACCGCACATCAAATACTGACCAAATATATAAAAATGTCGTAATTATTGGCGTGTAATATTAGTGTCTGAAAATATTTAGGTCGGGGTGCTCTATCAGCCTGTAACATCTACTACCTAGAGATGTTGTCAGCACATTAAAACATAACATGCATATACTTGCACCCTAATCCAGCCGCTTGCAGCACACCCTTGTTATATATTATACAGTCCAACACAAATTTGGGTTAAATTCAAAGCTCCAATCAACTACAAATATTCGTTTCATTGATAGATCAGTGTTGTACAAAGCCGACACACAGCCCAAAAACGAGTTCAATTCTTCAAATCCTTGTCTTTATTGATTCATGTTTTAAAAATTATTCCAGCACACGATCTAGCCGACACGTGTTTCGTCTGCACTCAGACTTTTTCAAGGCTAGAAAAATAAGTAAATACAATAAATGTAAATACAAAACACCAAATTTAGAAAAATACCCTATATACAAAAAATAAAATAGAACCTTATCACAACCTACTATGATTCCACATCATTTAAAAACACAATTAAAAATTCTTGCAACATGTAAATATATGTATTTAAACATTAATGCACCATTCACTAGAATGAGCAATGCAAAAGATCCACTTAAAAAACGGAAACGAAAAGAGCAGAACGAGGAGAAGAAAGAAATAAAGGAGAAATCAAGTCTAGTAGGTACAGATAACCCACTGAAATACCAGAAAATTAGACACAAACCCAAGAATGTGACCAGTTCACACATCAGTGAAGACTATTGTAATACAGTGAAAAGACACCCATATAATGTGCATGGGAAATAAATGCGAGAGTATAACTCTTTGGAACACAAAATTATTCCACCACTGTGCTCCACTTAATAAAAACCCACTAAAAATGAAAGGGTGCTATTCATTCCCTTGTCATTAATCCAGAAACCCACCAGTATCGTAGCGAAGCAACTGTCAAATCGAATAATGATGTAGACACACGGGCGCATCAATTGGCATATGAAGTGTCATGAAAATGTCATGTAATTTGCCCGTAGATCTAAAATATCGGAATAAAGAAATGCATTCAATTATGGCAAATGTAAACAAAACTGTACATGATAACTCCACTCAATAATTGCATGACCATAGTCAAACACCAAACTGGAAACTAGAGATCACTAGATCCATTGGCCTTGGTACTGTGATCTATGAACCACAAATATTAATACAAGAGCTGGTGTAGCCGAAAAGTGACGAGCTATGAAAACAAAACCTAGTTCCATTCATATAGATAGAAAAGGTAATAACTGCTACTGATAATCCTAATAGAACACGGGTAAATTTAACTCCGCTAAAAGTCATGTAATGCGTCCATAGAGATATTGTAGATCGTATTAAGCCACTGATGATCCTAATCAGACACAGGTAAAGTGACTCTGATATAAGTATGAGGGGATGTCTTAATAATGAAAGTTCCCATGTAGGGAACTACGTAATGATCCAACGTGGTGACATAGCGAAATCCACAAAATTGACACCACAACCTAATTGAGACATACCTTAAAAACGAAAAGTCACAATATGTGTGCATCAAGTAGTGCGTCCTTATAGGTTATATATTCAAGATGAGAGATTGTAGGTACACATCCATGATAAGAAAGTACCTATCAAGAGAGCACAACAATTGGGGTGAAAATAAGCATCTAACATTACGTATATTGCTATATGAGTGTCCCTAGTATTATCGCTGAGCACTCACCCCAAGTATGCGGTAGTCCACAAACACTGACAGCACAACAGTCAGCTCGCAAGAAGTAAAGCGCGGCATCGGAGGCCATGTTCCAAATTTAAATTCTAGATCACGTATCACGTGACCTGCGTGAGCACGGTGTTGATGTAACTAGGGTCAAACTAGGGGCATGGCTAATCGTAAATATAGTCGCCATCTTGTAGTGATGATAAATAGTAGAACAGACATATCACACGGATATGTCAAAGCAATCACAAAGCTTATCGGTATAGCGGTACTACTGTCGATCATTACAAAAATAAACAGCGCCCCAGACCTCAATTAGCGCAAAACTTGGATGTAATCTTGACAAGTGGTAACAATTAAAATACACACCCAACAAATATTCCTGCAATGTAAGAAACCCAAATGATGGAAGTATGTAGAACATAAGGTATTAAATAATCGTTTTGAACCCAAAGGATGTAATACAGGTAATGACCAATCACCATTGTGTTTAACATGAGCACGGTGCTCATGTGACTAAAGTCAAACTAGGGACATGGCTGATAATAAATATAATCGCCATCTTGTAGTGGTGATAAGTAGTAAAACAGACATACCACAAGATTCTGTTGAAAGAATCACAAAGCTTATCGGTATGACGGTACTTGTGTTAATCATTTCAGAAATGAACAGCATCCCAGACCTAAATTAGCGCGAAACTTAGAAGTAGTATTTTCCAGTGGTATCAATTTAAATACACACCCGACAAATATTCATGTAATGTAAAATGCCCAAATGATGGAAATAGAAGAAGCATAAGATATTCAATAATCGTTTTATACCCAAAGGATGTAAAGAGAGTAATGACCAATCACCATTGTGTTTAGGTATTATTATAGAAGAGTAAGAAGAGGAATAACTCGATATGTCTGCTATTGAACACAGCATTTCTTAACACATAATATGCATTGCCAAATTAACTTTGAAAATCCTATATACAACATACAGCCAACATAATAAAATCCTATCCAGATACAAGTTCTTATTTATACAATAATCTTGGTTCCCATCAGCGTAGACTGCCTAGTTACATTGATAACATGTTAATTCCTAGATGGTCAGAACAGCACATTCACATATGACGGTACTATTATAGGACATCAGTCTTTAAGAAAAACATGAAGTTCTCTATCAATATTCAGACCTGAATCAACCGCTCTCAATTTAATAAGCCATTTGGATTCTAGTTTCCTAAGTGACAATGTTTTATCACCTCCACGTGGATCCTCTTGTATTACGGCTATCCCATGAAACCTTATTTTCAGTATTTCTGAATTGGCATGTACGGTGTTATAATGTACTGCTAACGGATAGTTGGCATTGTTATTGCGAATGGCTCTAATGTGTTCCTGTACTCCGCTCTTTGAGCGGTCTGATAGTACTTCCTATATAAATTAGGTTGCATTGACAGATGATACAATATACAATAAACTTAGTATTGCAGTTCATAAAGTGATGTATTTGATGTACTTGCCCGGTATTATAGCTGAAACTAGTGATGTTGTTCACAGCAAATTGGCAGACATTGCACATAGAACATTTATGAAAACCCTTAGGTTTCACTGGTAGCCATGATAGATTGACGTCTGTCCGTGTATTTACTGTATTGGAAGGACTGAGTATATTACGCAAAGTTCTACCCCTTCTGTGTATAATACGGGGTTTCTTGGAAATATAAGGATCTAGATCATGATCCAATTTCAAAAGATGCCAATGATTATTTATTGTCCTGTATACATTATTAGTGTGTGAATTGTACTGTGTTATCAGGGCAATATATTTCCTCTCTTGCATTCCTCTTTTTAATTTTGATTTGAGAAGTCCCTTACGTTCCGTTCTATTAATCCTAGTATGGGACCTTTCTAGTGTGGTATGATCATAACCTCGAATGAGGAATCGTTGTTTAAGATTCATCATCTCCTGTTGGAAAGTAACATCTTTGCTACAATTCCTCCTAATGCGAGTCATTTCGCCAAAGGGTACAGCACGAATTTGGGAACCAGGGTGGGCACTACTAGCGTGTAACACCGAATTACATGCTGTAATTTTGCGGAATAATTTGCACTCCAATTTTCCATCCTCAATAAATAGTGTGATATCCAAAAAGTCAATTTGTTTGGTACTGATGCAGTGTGTGAAGCTCAGATTATATTCATTGGTGTTAAGATGTTGAATAAACATATCAAGAGTAGCTCTGTCACCACTCCATATCATTAAGATATCGTCAATAAATCTACCCCAATATATGATGGAATTTGTCAGATTGGGTGGGCAGAGTTTCCAAATATGATGTTCTTCAAAAAATCCCATGTAGATATTTGCGGACGACGGGGAAAATTTAGCACCCATAGCAACTCCAGAGTGTTGTTTATACCAGGACTCATTATGCATGAAGTAATTGTTATTAAGTGTCATCCTAGTAAGTTCAAGAAGCATGTTAGTATGTTCATATAGGGTCGCATCACGCTTGGATAAAAAATATGTGAGTGCTTCCATCCCTTTTGTGAACGGGATGCTAGTGTATAAGGCACTCACATCCAAAGTGACCAACATAAGGTCATCAGTCCAAATAAGATCTTCTAATTTATTAAGAAGATCCTTAGTATCCTCAATGAAGGCAGGTAGATTTCTGACTATTGGTTGAAGATAAATATCTATATACTCTGAAATACGTTCTGTTGGTCCCCCTATCCCTTATATGATAGGCCTACCAGGAGGCATAGTAGAATTCTTATGTATTTTGGGTAGAGTATATATATGTGCTGCTCTGGGCGATTGGTTAAACATATACTTCACCTCGGTGTCAGATAGTATACCAAGACTCTGCCAGTATCTCAATGTTGTATCAACTAATTTGTTGACTTCCTGCATAGGATTTTTTAGGATCCCAGTGTATGATGCTTTATCAGACAACTGGCTATCTATTTCTCCAAGGTAGTAATCCTTATCCATCAACACTATATTGCCCCCTTTGTCCGCTTCCTTTATAACTAAGTTAGGACAATCTGCTAGTTCATATAGGGCAGTTCTTTCTTCCTTATTAAGATTGTCTTTGAACTTCCCAGGTATACTCATTATCTTATCCTCTAGTACATATAGATCTTGAGTTACAGCCTTATAGAAACAATCAATCATGTTATCAGGGGGTAGTATTGGCGTAAATGTGGATTTAGTTTTCAATCCACTATTGATCTGATAATTAGTTCCTATATCAAGGTCCTGTAATATATCACCTATACTAGGAACCTCCTCTATGCTGTCATCCATTGATAATAGCATTTGTACATTCTGGATATCCCTGATTGTCTGTCCACTATCATTGACAGTATAAATGGGTTACCGAACACAATTTTTTATTGTTGTCAAACAATTTCTTTAATTTAAGCCTGCGAACAAATTTAAACAAATCTATATGGATTTGTGTAAAATGAGGTCTAGACATTGGACAAAAACTTAAACCTTTTTTGAGTATGTTAATTTCAACATTCGTCAGTACTTTTTGTGACAGATTGACAATAGAAACATCATTGTGTTGTTCTACAACCATCGGTATAGTTGGTGAAGTATTGGCCAATACGGCTACATTCGTTGGACTCATCAGTTCTTCTGTATGCGTGTTACTGACCTCGTTACTCTTTGTTCTCTTCTTGGTCTATTTTTTCTGCCCCCCCGCCTGGTTCTCTTCCACCTATATTCCTTTTGTTGTATCCTAGTCGTGTCCCTTTTCTGTACCGCTCTAACTCCGATAAAAAAGAAGAGCCTGTACCATTTTTGTCATTCTCTCTTGTAATAGGTAAAGTTTCACTTCTGGCCTCACTATTGTCACTGGTGATGCTAAGATCTGATTCACTTGCTGATGTCTGCGTTACCGGTCTACTGTTAGTTAAAGCATTGACTCCCCCTCTTGGTTTGACCTCATCAAATTTTTTTGCAAAGGTAAAAATTCTACCAGATTTATAGTCGTTGTCATCTCTCTTTAATTTTCGGATTTTTTTTATCCCTAATATAAGTTTGATGCGAGTTGAGAACTTCCTTTAGTATTTTAAAATTTTTTATCAGTAGCTTCTGTAAGATTGAGTCTTTTAATTTCCTCCTCAACTTGTTCAATTTCCTCCAGTAATTTGGATCTTTTTCTCTCTGCATGTCTAATGAGTAAATCCATCATACCATACGATGAGGATGATATTAAGTTCTCCCCACTCCAAAAGGAGATCGGGATCCAAATCTTCAAACGTGGGAAAGATAATGACTCTGAGTCCCCTTGGAACTTGTTTGATTTCAATGTATTTTTTCAAGGTTGTGAGATCCCACCATCTAGAGAGTTCAAGTTTGCGTAATCTCTCTAGTTTGACGAAAAGTTGTTTCAATCCCTGTGGTCTAGCCTCACTAACAATAGTCATCTTGGACTGACTACTTTGTCCTTGAAAGATGTCATTGAACATTTTGTCCCTATCATCTTCAAATCTTGCCATATTTTGCAACAAATTTATCTACAGTACCTCTGAAAATAATGTTCTGTCAGAGCACGCCTACAGAAGAACTTCGAGTGCTAGTAACCACTTAACATATATACACATAGAAATTAGGTAGTAGTGGACCCTAAAAGGGAGAAACCGCACATCAAATACTGACCAAATATATAAAAATGTCGTAATTATTGGCGTGTAATATTAGTGTCTGAAAATATTTAGGTCGGGGTGCTCTATCAGCCTGTAACATCTACTACCTAGAGATGTTGTCAGCACATTAAAACATAACATGCATATACTTGCACCCTAATCCAGCCGCTTGCAGCACACCCTTGTTATATATTATACAGTCCAACACAAATTTGGGTTAAATTCAAAGCTCCAATCAACTACAAATATTCGTTTCATTGATAGATCAGTGTTGTACAAAGCCGACACACAGCCCAAAAACGAGTTCAATTCTTCAAATCCTTGTCTTTATTGATTCATGTTTTAAAAATTATTCCAGCACACGATCTAGCCGACACGTGTTTCGTCTGCACTCAGACTTTTTCAAGGCTAGAAAAATAAGTAAATACAATAAATGTAAATACAAAACACCAAATTTAGAAAAATACCCTATATACAAAAAATAAAATAGAACCTTATCACAACCTACTATGATTCCACATCATTTAAAAACACAATTAAAAATTCTTGCAACATGTAAATATATGTATTTAAACATTAATGCACCATTCACTAGAATGAGCAATGCAAAAGATCCACTTAAAAAACGGAAACGAAAAGAGCAGAACGAGGAGAAGAAAGAAATAAAGGAGAAATCAAGTCTAGTAGGTACAGATAACCCACTGAAATACCAGAAAATTAGACACAAACCCAAGAATGTGACCAGTTCACACATCAGTGAAGACTATTGTAATACAGTGAAAAGACACCCATATAATGTGCATGGGAAATAAATGCGAGAGTATAACTCTTTGGAACACAAAATTATTCCACCACTGTGCTCCACTTAATAAAAACCCACTAAAAATGAAAGGGTGCTATTCATTCCCTTGTCATTAATCCAGAAACCCACCAGTATCGTAGCGAAGCAACTGTCAAATCGAATAATGATGTAGACACACGGGCGCATCAATTGGCATATGAAGTGTCATGAAAATGTCATGTAATTTGCCCGTAGATCTAAAATATCGGAATAAAGAAATGCATTCAATTATGGCAAATGTAAACAAAACTGTACATGATAACTCCACTCAATAATTGCATGACCATAGTCAAACACCAAACTGGAAACTAGAGATCACTAGATCCATTGGCCTTGGTACTGTGATCTATGAACCACAAATATTAATACAAGAGCTGGTGTAGCCGAAAAGTGACGAGCTATGAAAACAAAACCTAGTTCCATTCATATAGATAGAAAAGGTAATAACTGCTACTGATAATCCTAATAGAACACGGGTAAATTTAACTCCGCTAAAAGTCATGTAATGCGTCCATAGAGATATTGTAGATCGTATTAAGCCACTGATGATCCTAATCAGACACAGGTAAAGTGACTCTGATATAAGTATGAGGGGATGTCTTAATAATGAAAGTTCCCATGTAGGGAACTACGTAATGATCCAACGTGGTGACATAGCGAAATCCACAAAATTGACACCACAACCTAATTGAGACATACCTTAAAAACGAAAAGTCACAATATGTGTGCATCAAGTAGTGCGTCCTTATAGGTTATATATTCAAGATGAGAGATTGTAGGTACACATCCATGATAAGAAAGTACCTATCAAGAGAGCACAACAATTGGGGTGAAAATAAGCATCTAACATTACGTATATTGCTATATGAGTGTCCCTAGTATTATCGCTGAGCACTCACCCCAAGTATGCGGTAGTCCACAAACACTGACAGCACAACAGTCAGCTCGCAAGAAGTAAAGCGCGGCATCGGAGGCCATGTTCCAAATTTAAATTCTAGATCACGTATCACGTGACCTGCGTGAGCACGGTGTTGATGTAACTAGGGTCAAACTAGGGGCATGGCTAATCGTAAATATAGTCGCCATCTTGTAGTGATGATAAATAGTAGAACAGACATATCACACGGATATGTCAAAGCAATCACAAAGCTTATCGGTATAGCGGTACTACTGTCGATCATTACAAAAATAAACAGCGCCCCAGACCTCAATTAGCGCAAAACTTGGATGTAATCTTGACAAGTGGTAACAATTAAAATACACACCCAACAAATATTCCTGCAATGTAAGAAACCCAAATGATGGAAGTATGTAGAACATAAGGTATTAAATAATCGTTTTGAACCCAAAGGATGTAATACAGGTAATGACCAATCACCATTGTGTTTAACATGAGCACGGTGCTCATGTGACTAAAGTCAAACTAGGGACATGGCTGATAATAAATATAATCGCCATCTTGTAGTGGTGATAAGTAGTAAAACAGACATACCACAAGATTCTGTTGAAAGAATCACAAAGCTTATCGGTATGACGGTACTTGTGTTAATCATTTCAGAAATGAACAGCATCCCAGACCTAAATTAGCGCGAAACTTAGAAGTAGTATTTTCCAGTGGTATCAATTTAAATACACACCCGACAAATATTCATGTAATGTAAAATGCCCAAATGATGGAAATAGAAGAAGCATAAGATATTCAATAATCGTTTTATACCCAAAGGATGTAAAGAGAGTAATGACCAATCACCATTGTGTTTAGGTATTATTATAGAAGAGTAAGAAGAGGAATAACTCGATATGTCTGCTATTGAACACAGCATTTCTTAACACATAATATGCATTGCCAAATTAACTTTGAAAATCCTATATACAACATACAGCCAACATAATAAAATCCTATCCAGATACAAGTTCTTATTTATACAATAATCTTGGTTCCCATCAGCGTAGACTGCCTAGTTACATTGATAACATGTTAATTCCTAGATGGTCAGAACAGCACATTCACATATGACGGTACTATTATAGGACATCAGTCTTTAAGAAAAACATGAAGTTCTCTATCAATATTCAGACCTGAATCAACCGCTCTCAATTTAATAAGCCATTTGGATTCTAGTTTCCTAAGTGACAATGTTTTATCACCTCCACGTGGATCCTCTTGTATTACGGCTATCCCATGAAACCTTATTTTCAGTATTTCTGAATTGGCATGTACGGTGTTATAATGTACTGCTAACGGATAGTTGGCATTGTTATTGCGAATGGCTCTAATGTGTTCCTGTACTCCGCTCTTTGAGCGGTCTGATAGTACTTCCTATATAAATTAGGTTGCATTGACAGATGATACAATATACAATAAACTTAGTATTGCAGTTCATAAAGTGATGTATTTGATGTACTTGCCCGGTATTATAGCTGAAACTAGTGATGTTGTTCACAGCAAATTGGCAGACATTGCACATAGAACATTTATGAAAACCCTTAGGTTTCACTGGTAGCCATGATAGATTGACGTCTGTCCGTGTATTTACTGTATTGGAAGGACTGAGTATATTACGCAAAGTTCTACCCCTTCTGTGTATAATACGGGGTTTCTTGGAAATATAAGGATCTAGATCATGATCCAATTTCAAAAGATGCCAATGATTATTTATTGTCCTGTATACATTATTAGTGTGTGAATTGTACTGTGTTATCAGGGCAATATATTTCCTCTCTCTTGCATTCCTCTTTTTAATTTTGATTTGAGAAGTCCCTTACGTTCCGTTCTATTAATCCTAGTATGGGACCTTTCTAGTGTGGTATGATCATAACCTCGAATGAGGAATCGTTGTTTAAGATTCATCATCTCCTGTTGGAAAGTAACATCTTTGCTACAATTCCTCCTAATGCGAGTCATTTCGCCAAAGGGTACAGCACGAATTTGGGAACCAGGGTGGGCACTACTAGCGTGTAACACCGAATTACATGCTGTAATTTTGCGGAATAATTTGCACTCCAATTTTCCATCCTCAATAAATAGTGTGATATCCAAAAAGTCAATTTGTTTGGTACTGATGCAGTGTGTGAAGCTCAGATTATATTCATTGGTGTTAAGATGTTGAATAAACATATCAAGAGTAGCTCTGTCACCACTCCATATCATTAAGATATCGTCAATAAATCTACCCCAATATATGATGGAATTTGTCAGATTGGGTGGGCAGAGTTTCCAAATATGATGTTCTTCAAAAAATCCCATGTAGATATTTGCGGACGACGGGGAAAATTTAGCACCCATAGCAACTCCAGAGTGTTGTTTATACCAGGACTCATTATGCATGAAGTAATTGTTATTAAGTGTCATCCTAGTAAGTTCAAGAAGCATGTTAGTATGTTCATATAGGGTCGCATCACGCTTGGATAAAAAATATGTGAGTGCTTCCATCCCTTTTGTGAACGGGATGCTAGTGTATAAGGCACTCACATCCAAAGTGACCAACATAAGGTCATCAGTCCAAATAAGATCTTCTAATTTATTAAGAAGATCCTTAGTATCCTCAATGAAGGCAGGTAGATTTCTGACTATTGGTTGAAGATAAATATCTATATACTCTGAAATACGTTCTGTTGGTCCCCCTATCCCTTATATGATAGGCCTACCAGGAGGCATAGTAGAATTCTTATGTATTTTGGGTAGAGTATATATATGTGCTGCTCTGGGCGATTGGTTAAACATATACTTCACCTCGGTGTCAGATAGTATACCAAGACTCTGCCAGTATCTCAATGTTGTATCAACTAATTTGTTGACTTCCTGCATAGGATTTTTTAGGATCCCAGTGTATGATGCTTTATCAGACAACTGGCTATCTATTTCTCCAAGGTAGTAATCCTTATCCATCAACACTATATTGCCCCCTTTGTCCGCTTCCTTTATAACTAAGTTAGGACAATCTGCTAGTTCATATAGGGCAGTTCTTTCTTCCTTATTAAGATTGTCTTTGAACTTCCCAGGTATACTCATTATCTTATCCTCTAGTACATATAGATCTTGAGTTACAGCCTTATAGAAACAATCAATCATGTTATCAGGGGGTAGTATTGGCGTAAATGTGGATTTAGTTTTCAATCCACTATTGATCTGATAATTAGTTCCTATATCAAGGTCCTGTAATATATCACCTATACTAGGAACCTCCTCTATGCTGTCATCCATTGATAATAGCATTTGTACATTCTGGATATCCCTGATTGTCTGTCCACTATCATTGACAGTATAAATGGGTTACCGAACACAATTTTTTATTGTTGTCAAACAATTTCTTTAATTTAAGCCTGCGAACAAATTTAAACAAATCTATATGGATTTGTGTAAAATGAGGTCTAGACATTGGACAAAAACTTAAACCTTTTTTGAGTATGTTAATTTCAACATTCGTCAGTACTTTTTGTGACAGATTGACAATAGAAACATCATTGTGTTGTTCTACAACCATCGGTATAGTTGGTGAAGTATTGGCCAATACGGCTACATTCGTTGGACTCATCAGTTCTTCTGTATGCGTGTTACTGACCTCGTTACTCTTTTGTTCTCTTCTTGGTCTATTTTTTCTGCCCCCCGCCTGGTTCTCTTCCACCTATATTCCTTTTGTTGTATCCTAGTCGTGTCCCTTTTCTGTACCGCTCTAACTCCGATAAAAAAGAAGAGCCTGTACCATTTTTGTCATTCTCTCTTGTAATAGGTAAAGTTTCACTTCTGGCCTCACTATTGTCACTGGTGATGCTAAGATCTGATTCACTTGCTGATGTCTGCGTTACCGGTCTACTGTTAGTTAAAGCATTGACTCCCCCTCTTGGTTTGACCTCATCAAATTTTTTTGCAAAGGTAAAAATTCTACCAGATTTATAGTCGTTGTCATCTCTCTTTAATTTTCGGATTTTTTTTATCCCTAATATAAGTTTGATGCGAGTTGAGAACTTCCTTTAGTATTTTAAAATTTTTTATCAGTAGCTTCTGTAAGATTGAGTCTTTTAATTTCCTCCTCAACTTGTTCAATTTCCTCCAGTAATTTGGATCTTTTTCTCTCTGCATGTCTAATGAGTAAATCCATCATACCATACGATGAGGATGATATTAAGTTCTCCCACTCCAAAAGGAGATCGGGATCCAAATCTTCAAACGTGGGAAAGATAATGACTCTGAGTCCCCTTGGAACTTGTTTGATTTCAATGTATTTTTTCAAGGTTGTGAGATCCCACCATCTAGAGAGTTCAAGTTTGCGTAATCTCTCTAGTTTGACGAAAAGTTGTTTCAATCCCTGTGGTCTAGCCTCACTAACAATAGTCATCTTGGACTGACTACTTTGTCCTTGAAAGATGTCATTGAACATTTTGTCCCTATCATCTTCAAATCTTGCCATATTTTGCAACAAATTTATCTACAGTACCTCTGAAAATAATGTTCTGTCAGAGCACGCCTACAGAAGAACTTCGAGTGCTAGTAACCACTTAACATATATACACATAGAAATTAGGTAGTAGTGGACCCTAAAAGGGAGAAACCGCACATCAAATACTGACCAAATATATAAAAATGTCGTAATTATTGGCGTGTAATATTAGTGTCTGAAAATATTTAGGTCGGGGTGCTCTATCAGCCTGTAACATCTACTACCTAGAGATGTTGTCAGCACATTAAAACATAACATGCATATACTTGCACCCTAATCCAGCCGCTTGCAGCACACCCTTGTTATATATTATACAGTCCAACACAAATTTGGGTTAAATTCAAAGCTCCAATCAACTACAAATATTCGTTTCATTGATAGATCAGTGTTGTACAAAGCCGACACACAGCCCAAAAACGAGTTCAATTCTTCAAATCCTTGTCTTTATTGATTCATGTTTTAAAAATTATTCCAGCACACGATCTAGCCGACACGTGTTTCGTCTGCACTCAGACTTTTTCAAGGCTAGAAAAATAAGTAAATACAATAAATGTAAATACAAAACACCAAATTTAGAAAAATACCCTATATACAAAAAATAAAATAGAACCTTATCACAACCTACTATGATTCCACATCATTTAAAAACACAATTAAAAATTCTTGCAACATGTAAATATATGTATTTAAACATTAATGCACCATTCACTAGAATGAGCAATGCAAAAGATCCACTTAAAAAACGGAAACGAAAAGAGCAGAACGAGGAGAAGAAAGAAATAAAGGAGAAATCAAGTCTAGTAGGTACAGATAACCCACTGAAATACCAGAAAATTAGACACAAACCCAAGAATGTGACCAGTTCACACATCAGTGAAGACTATTGTAATACAGTGAAAAGACACCCATATAATGTGCATGGGAAATAAATGCGAGAGTATAACTCTTTGGAACACAAAATTATTCCACCACTGTGCTCCACTTAATAAAAACCCACTAAAAATGAAAGGGTGCTATTCATTCCCTTGTCATTAATCCAGAAACCCACCAGTATCGTAGCGAAGCAACTGTCAAATCGAATAATGATGTAGACACACGGGCGCATCAATTGGCATATGAAGTGTCATGAAAATGTCATGTAATTTGCCCGTAGATCTAAAATATCGGAATAAAGAAATGCATTCAATTATGGCAAATGTAAACAAAACTGTACATGATAACTCCACTCAATAATTGCATGACCATAGTCAAACACCAAACTGGAAACTAGAGATCACTAGATCCATTGGCCTTGGTACTGTGATCTATGAACCACAAATATTAATACAAGAGCTGGTGTAGCCGAAAAGTGACGAGCTATGAAAACAAAACCTAGTTCCATTCATATAGATAGAAAAGGTAATAACTGCTACTGATAATCCTAATAGAACACGGGTAAATTTAACTCCGCTAAAAGTCATGTAATGCGTCCATAGAGATATTGTAGATCGTATTAAGCCACTGATGATCCTAATCAGACACAGGTAAAGTGACTCTGATATAAGTATGAGGGGATGTCTTAATAATGAAAGTTCCCATGTAGGGAAATACGTAATGATCCAACGTGGTGACATAGCGAAATCCACAAAATTGACACCACAACCTAATTGAGACATACCTTAAAAACGAAAAGTCACAATATGTGTGCATCAAGTAGTGCGTCCTTATAGGTTATATATTCAAGATGAGAGATTGTAGGTACACATCCATGATAAGAAAGTACCTATCAAGAGAGCACAACAATTGGGGTGAAAATAAGCATCTAACATTACGTATATTGCTATATGAGTGTCCCTAGTATTATCGCTGAGCACTCACCCCAAGTATGCGGTAGTCCACAAACACTGACAGCACAACAGTCAGCTCGCAAGAAGTAAAGCGCGGCATCGGAGGCCATGTTCCAAATTTAAATTCTAGATCACGTATCACGTGACCTGCGTGAGCACGGTGTTGATGTAACTAGGGTCAAACTAGGGGCATGGCTAATCGTAAATATAGTCGCCATCTTGTAGTGATGATAAATAGTAGAACAGACATATCACACGGATATGTCAAAGCAATCACAAAGCTTATCGGTATAGCGGTACTACTGTCGATCATTACAAAAATAAACAGCGCCCCAGACCTCAATTAGCGCAAAACTTGGATGTAATCTTGACAAGTGGTAACAATTAAAATACACACCCAACAAATATTCCTGCAATGTAAGAAACCCAAATGATGGAAGTATGTAGAACATAAGGTATTAAATAATCGTTTTGAACCCAAAGGATGTAATACAGGTAATGACCAATCACCATTGTGTTTAACATGAGCACGGTGCTCATGTGACTAAAGTCAAACTAGGGACATGGCTGATAATAAATATAATCGCCATCTTGTAGTGGTGATAAGTAGTAAAACAGACATACCACAAGATTCTGTTGAAAGAATCACAAAGCTTATCGGTATGACGGTACTTGTGTTAATCATTTCAGAAATGAACAGCATCCCAGACCTAAATTAGCGCGAAACTTAGAAGTAGTATTTTCCAGTGGTATCAATTTAAATACACACCCGACAAATATTCATGTAATGTAAAATGCCCAAATGATGGAAATAGAAGAAGCATAAGATATTCAATAATCGTTTTATACCCAAAGGATGTAAAGAGAGTAATGACCAATCACCATTGTGTTTAGGTATTATTATAGAAGAGTAAGAAGAGGAATAACTCGATATGTCTGCTATTGAACACAGCATTTCTTAACACATAATATGCATTGCCAAATTAACTTTGAAAATCCTATATACAACATACAGCCAACATAATAAAATCCTATCCAGATACAAGTTCTTATTTATACAATAATCTTGGTTCCCATCAGCGTAGACTGCCTAGTTACATTGATAACATGTTAATTCCTAGATGGTCAGAACAGCACATTCACATATGACGGTACTATTATAGGACATCAGTCTTTAAGAAAAACATGAAGTTCTCTATCAATATTCAGACCTGAATCAACCGCTCTCAATTTAATAAGCCATTTGGATTCTAGTTTCCTAAGTGACAATGTTTTATCACCTCCACGTGGATCCTCTTGTATTACGGCTATCCCATGAAACCTTATTTTCAGTATTTCTGAATTGGCATGTACGGTGTTATAATGTACTGCTAACGGATAGTTGGCATTGTTATTGCGAATGGCTCTAATGTGTTCCTGTACTCCGCTCTTTGAGCGGTCTGATAGTACTTCCTATATAAATTAGGTTGCATTGACAGATGATACAATATACAATAAACTTAGTATTGCAGTTCATAAAGTGATGTATTTGATGTACTTGCCCGGTATTATAGCTGAAACTAGTGATGTTGTTCACAGCAAATTGGCAGACATTGCACATAGAACATTTATGAAAACCCTTAGGTTTCACTGGTAGCCATGATAGATTGACGTCTGTCCGTGTATTTACTGTATTGGAAGGACTGAGTATATTACGCAAAGTTCTACCCCTTCTGTGTATAATACGGGGTTTCTTGGAAATATAAGGATCTAGATCATGATCCAATTTCAAAAGATGCCAATGATTATTTATTGTCCTGTATACATTATTAGTGTGTGAATTGTACTGTGTTATCAGGGCAATATATTTCCTCTCTCTTGCATTCCTCTTTTTAATTTTGATTTGAGAAGTCCCTTACGTTCCGTTCTATTAATCCTAGTATGGGACCTTTCTAGTGTGGTATGATCATAACCTCGAATGAGGAATCGTTGTTTAAGATTCATCATCTCCTGTTGGAAAGTAACATCTTTGCTACAATTCCTCCTAATGCGAGTCATTTCGCCAAAGGGTACAGCACGAATTTGGGAACCAGGGTGGGCACTACTAGCGTGTAACACCGAATTACATGCTGTAATTTTGCGGAATAATTTGCACTCCAATTTTCCATCCTCAATAAATAGTGTGATATCCAAAAAGTCAATTTGTTTGGTACTGATGCAGTGTGTGAAGCTCAGATTATATTCATTGGTGTTAAGATGTTGAATAAACATATCAAGAGTAGCTCTGTCACCACTCCATATCATTAAGATATCGTCAATAAATCTACCCCAATATATGATGGAATTTGTCAGATTGGGTGGGCAGAGTTTCCAAATATGATGTTCTTCAAAAAATCCCATGTAGATATTTGCGGACGACGGGGAAAATTTAGCACCCATAGCAACTCCAGAGTGTTGTTTATACCAGGACTCATTATGCATGAAGTAATTGTTATTAAGTGTCATCCTAGTAAGTTCAAGAAGCATGTTAGTATGTTCATATAGGGTCGCATCACGCTTGGATAAAAAATATGTGAGTGCTTCCATCCCTTTTGTGAACGGGATGCTAGTGTATAAGGCACTCACATCCAAAGTGACCAACATAAGGTCATCAGTCCAAATAAGATCTTCTAATTTATTAAGAAGATCCTTAGTATCCTCAATGAAGGCAGGTAGATTTCTGACTATTGGTTGAAGATAAATATCTATATACTCTGAAATACGTTCTGTTGGTCCCCCTATCCCTTATATGATAGGCCTACCAGGAGGCATAGTAGAATTCTTATGTATTTTGGGTAGAGTATATATATGTGCTGCTCTGGGCGATTGGTTAAACATATACTTCACCTCGGTGTCAGATAGTATACCAAGACTCTGCCAGTATCTCAATGTTGTATCAACTAATTTGTTGACTTCCTGCATAGGATTTTTTAGGATCCCAGTGTATGATGCTTTATCAGACAACTGGCTATCTATTTCTCCAAGGTAGTAATCCTTATCCATCAACACTATATTGCCCCCTTTGTCCGCTTCCTTTATAACTAAGTTAGGACAATCTGCTAGTTCATATAGGGCAGTTCTTTCTTCCTTATTAAGATTGTCTTTGAACTTCCCAGGTATACTCATTATCTTATCCTCTAGTACATATAGATCTTGAGTTACAGCCTTATAGAAACAATCAATCATGTTATCAGGGGGTAGTATTGGCGTAAATGTGGATTTAGTTTTCAATCCACTATTGATCTGATAATTAGTTCCTATATCAAGGTCCTGTAATATATCACCTATACTAGGAACCTCCTCTATGCTGTCATCCATTGATAATAGCATTTGTACATTCTGGATATCCCTGATTGTCTGTCCACTATCATTGACAGTATAAATGGGTTACCGAACACAATTTTTTATTGTTGTCAAACAATTTCTTTAATTTAAGCCTGCGAACAAATTTAAACAAATCTATATGGATTTGTGTAAAATGAGGTCTAGACATTGGACAAAAACTTAAACCTTTTTTGAGTATGTTAATTTCAACATTCGTCAGTACTTTTTGTGACAGATTGACAATAGAAACATCATTGTGTTGTTCTACAACCATCGGTATAGTTGGTGAAGTATTGGCCAATACGGCTACATTCGTTGGACTCATCAGTTCTTCTGTATGCGTGTTACTGACCTCGTTACTCTTTTGTTCTCTTCTTGGTCTATTTTTTCTGCCCCCCGCCTGGTTCTCTTCCACCTATATTCCTTTTGTTGTATCCTAGTCGTGTCCCTTTTCTGTACCGCTCTAACTCCGATAAAAAAGAAGAGCCTGTACCATTTTTGTCATTCTCTCTTGTAATAGGTAAAGTTTCACTTCTGGCCTCACTATTGTCACTGGTGATGCTAAGATCTGATTCACTTGCTGATGTCTGCGTTACCGGTCTACTGTTAGTTAAAGCATTGACTCCCCCTCTTGGTTTGACCTCATCAAATTTTTTTGCAAAGGTAAAAATTCTACCAGATTTATAGTCGTTGTCATCTCTCTTTAATTTTCGGATTTTTTTATCCCTAATATAAGTTTGATGCGAGTTGAGAACTTCCTTTAGTATTTTAAAATTTTTTATCAGTAGCTTCTGTAAGATTGAGTCTTTTAATTTCCTCCTCAACTTGTTCAATTTCCTCCAGTAATTTGGATCTTTTTCTCTCTGCATGTCTAATGAGTAAATCCATCATACCATACGATGAGGATGATATTAAGTTCTCCCACTCCAAAAGGAGATCGGGATCCAAATCTTCAAACGTGGGAAAGATAATGACTCTGAGTCCCCTTGGAACTTGTTTGATTTCAATGTATTTTTTCAAGGTTGTGAGATCCCACCATCTAGAGAGTTCAAGTTTGCGTAATCTCTCTAGTTTGACGAAAAGTTGTTTCAATCCCTGTGGTCTAGCCTCACTAACAATAGTCATCTTGGACTGACTACTTTGTCCTTGAAAGATGTCATTGAACATTTTGTCCCTATCATCTTCAAATCTTGCCATATTTTGCAACAAATTTATCTACAGTACCTCTGAAAATAATGTTCTGTCAGAGCACGCCTACAGAAGAACTTCGAGTGCTAGTAACCACTTAACATATATACACATAGAAATTAGGTAGTAGTGGACCCTAAAAGGGAGAAACCGCACATCAAATACTGACCAAATATATAAAAATGTCGTAATTATTGGCGTGTAATATTAGTGTCTGAAAATATTTAGGTCGGGGTGCTCTATCAGCCTGTAACATCTACTACCTAGAGATGTTGTCAGCACATTAAAACATAACATGCATATACTTGCACCCTAATCCAGCCGCTTGCAGCACACCCTTGTTATATATTATACAGTCCAACACAAATTTGGGTTAAATTCAAAGCTCCAATCAACTACAAATATTCGTTTCATTGATAGATCAGTGTTGTACAAAGCCGACACACAGCCCAAAAACGAGTTCAATTCTTCAAATCCTTGTCTTTATTGATTCATGTTTTAAAAATTATTCCAGCACACGATCTAGCCGACACGTGTTTCGTCTGCACTCAGACTTTTTCAAGGCTAGAAAAATAAGTAAATACAATAAATGTAAATACAAAACACCAAATTTAGAAAAATACCCTATATACAAAAAATAAAATAGAACCTTATCACAACCTACTATGATTCCACATCATTTAAAAACACAATTAAAAATTCTTGCAACATGTAAATATATGTATTTAAACATTAATGCACCATTCACTAGAATGAGCAATGCAAAAGATCCACTTAAAAAACGGAAACGAAAAGAGCAGAACGAGGAGAAGAAAGAAATAAAGGAGAAATCAAGTCTAGTAGGTACAGATAACCCACTGAAATACCAGAAAATTAGACACAAACCCAAGAATGTGACCAGTTCACACATCAGTGAAGACTATTGTAATACAGTGAAAAGACACCCATATAATGTGCATGGGAAATAAATGCGAGAGTATAACTCTTTGGAACACAAAATTATTCCACCACTGTGCTCCACTTAATAAAAACCCACTAAAAATGAAAGGGTGCTATTCATTCCCTTGTCATTAATCCAGAAACCCACCAGTATCGTAGCGAAGCAACTGTCAAATCGAATAATGATGTAGACACACGGGCGCATCAATTGGCATATGAAGTGTCATGAAAATGTCATGTAATTTGCCCGTAGATCTAAAATATCGGAATAAAGAAATGCATTCAATTATGGCAAATGTAAACAAAACTGTACATGATAACTCCACTCAATAATTGCATGACCATAGTCAAACACCAAACTGGCAACTAGAGATCACTAGATCCATTGGCCTTGGTACTGTGATCTATGAACCACAAATATTAATACAAGAGCTGGTGTAGCCGAAAAGTGACAAGCTATGAAAACAAAACCTAGTTCCATTCATATAGATAGAAAAGGTAATAACTGCTACTGATAATCCTAATAGAACACGGGTAAATTTAACTCCGCTAAAAGTCATGTAATGCGTCCATAGAGATATTGTAGATCGTATTAAGCCACTGATGATCCTAATCAGACACAGGTAAAGTGACTCTGATATAAGTATGAGGGGATGTCTTAATAATGAAAGTTCCCATGTAGGGAAATACGTAATGATCCAACGTGGTGACATAGCGAAATCCACAAAATTGACACCACAACCTAATTGAGACATACCTTAAAAACGAAAAGTCACAATATGTGTGCATCAAGTAGTGCGTCCTTATAGGTTATATATTCAAGATGAGAGATTGTAGGTACACATCCATGATAAGAAAGTACCTATCAAGAGAGCACAACAATTGGGGTGAAAATAAGCATCTAACATTACGTATATTGCTATATGAGTGTCCCTAGTATTATCGCTGAGCACTCACCCCAAGTATGCGGTAGTCCACAAACACTGACAGCACAACAGTCAGCTCGCAAGAAGTAAAGCGCGGCATCGGAGGCCATGTTCCAAATTTAAATTCTAGATCACGTATCACGTGACCTGCGTGAGCACGGTGTTGATGTAACTAGGGTCAAACTAGGGGCATGGCTAATCGTAAATATAGTCGCCATCTTGTAGTGATGATAAATAGTAGAACAGACATATCACACGGATATGTCAAAGCAATCACAAAGCTTATCGGTATAGCGGTACTACTGTCGATCATTACAAAAATAAACAGCGCCCCAGACCTCAATTAGCGCAAAACTTGGATGTAATCTTGACAAGTGGTAACAATTAAAATACACACCCAACAAATATTCCTGCAATGTAAGAAACCCAAATGATGGAAGTATGTAGAACATAAGGTATTAAATAATCGTTTTGAACCCAAAGGATGTAATACAGGTAATGACCAATCACCATTGTGTTTAACATGAGCACGGTGCTCATGTGACTAAAGTCAAACTAGGGACATGGCTGATAATAAATATAATCGCCATCTTGTAGTGGTGATAAGTAGTAAAACAGACATACCACAAGATTCTGTTGAAAGAATCACAAAGCTTATCGGTATGACGGTACTTGTGTTAATCATTTCAGAAATGAACAGCATCCCAGACCTAAATTAGCGCGAAACTTAGAAGTAGTATTTTCCAGTGGTATCAATTTAAATACACACCCGACAAATATTCATGTAATGTAAAATGCCCAAATGATGGAAATAGAAGAAGCATAAGATATTCAATAATCGTTTTATACCCAAAGGATGTAAAGAGAGTAATGACCAATCACCATTGTGTTTAGGTATTATTATAGAAGAGTAAGAAGAGGAATAACTCGATATGTCTGCTATTGAACACAGCATTTCTTAACACATAATATGCATTGCCAAATTAACTTTGAAAATCCTATATACAACATACAGCCAACATAATAAAATCCTATCCAGATACAAGTTCTTATTTATACAATAATCTTGGTTCCCATCAGCGTAGACTGCCTAGTTACATTGATAACATGTTAATTCCTAGATGGTCAGAACAGCACATTCACATATGACGGTACTATTATAGGACATCAGTCTTTAAGAAAAACATGAAGTTCTCTATCAATATTCAGACCTGAATCAACCGCTCTCAATTTAATAAGCCATTTGGATTCTAGTTTCCTAAGTGACAATGTTTTATCACCTCCACGTGGATCCTCTTGTATTACGGCTATCCCATGAAACCTTATTTTCAGTATTTCTGAATTGGCATGTACGGTGTTATAATGTACTGCTAACGGATAGTTGGCATTGTTATTGCGAATGGCTCTAATGTGTTCCTGTACTCCGCTCTTTGAGCGGTCTGATAGTACTTCCTATATAAATTAGGTTGCATTGACAGATGATACAATATACAATAAACTTAGTATTGCAGTTCATAAAGTGATGTATTTGATGTACTTGCCCGGTATTATAGCTGAAACTAGTGATGTTGTTCACAGCAAATTGGCAGACATTGCACATAGAACATTTATGAAAACCCTTAGGTTTCACTGGTAGCCATGATAGATTGACGTCTGTCCGTGTATTTACTGTATTGGAAGGACTGAGTATATTACGCAAAGTTCTACCCCTTCTGTGTATAATACGGGGTTTCTTGGAAATATAAGGATCTAGATCATGATCCAATTTCAAAAGATGCCAATGATTATTTATTGTCCTGTATACATTATTAGTGTGTGAATTGTACTGTGTTATCAGGGCAATATATTTCCTCTCTCTTGCATTCCTCTTTTTTAATTTTGATTTGAGAAGTCCCTTACGTTCCGTTCTATTAATCCTAGTATGGGACCTTTCTAGTGTGGTATGATCATAACCTCGAATGAGGAATCGTTGTTTAAGATTCATCATCTCCTGTTGGAAAGTAACATCTTTGCTACAATTCCTCCTAATGCGAGTCATTTCGCCAAAGGGTACAGCACGAATTTGGGAACCAGGGTGGGCACTACTAGCGTGTAACACCGAATTACATGCTGTAATTTTGCGGAATAATTTGCACTCCAATTTTCCATCCTCAATAAATAGTGTGATATCCAAAAAGTCAATTTGTTTGGTACTGATGCAGTGTGTGAAGCTCAGATTATATTCATTGGTGTTAAGATGTTGAATAAACATATCAAGAGTAGCTCTGTCACCACTCCATATCATTAAGATATCGTCAATAAATCTACCCCAATATATGATGGAATTTGTCAGATTGGGTGGGCAGAGTTTCCAAATATGATGTTCTTCAAAAAATCCCATGTAGATATTTGCGGACGACGGGGAAAATTTAGCACCCATAGCAACTCCAGAGTGTTGTTTATACCAGGACTCATTATGCATGAAGTAATTGTTATTAAGTGTCATCCTAGTAAGTTCAAGAAGCATGTTAGTATGTTCATATAGGGTCGCATCACGCTTGGATAAAAAATATGTGAGTGCTTCCATCCCTTTTGTGAACGGGATGCTAGTGTATAAGGCACTCACATCCAAAGTGACCAACATAAGGTCATCAGTCCAAATAAGATCTTCTAATTTATTAAGAAGATCCTTAGTATCCTCAATGAAGGCAGGTAGATTTCTGACTATTGGTTGAAGATAAATATCTATATACTCTGAAATACGTTCTGTTGGTCCCCCTATCCCTTATATGATAGGCCTACCAGGAGGCATAGTAGAATTCTTATGTATTTTGGGTAGAGTATATATATGTGCTGCTCTGGGCGATTGGTTAAACATATACTTCACCTCGGTGTCAGATAGTATACCAAGACTCTGCCAGTATCTCAATGTTGTATCAACTAATTTGTTGACTTCCTGCATAGGATTTTTTAGGATCCCAGTGTATGATGCTTTATCAGACAACTGGCTATCTATTTCTCCAAGGTAGTAATCCTTATCCATCAACACTATATTGCCCCCTTTGTCCGCTTCCTTTATAACTAAGTTAGGACAATCTGCTAGTTCATATAGGGCAGTTCTTTCTTCCTTATTAAGATTGTCTTTGAACTTCCCAGGTATACTCATTATCTTATCCTCTAGTACATATAGATCTTGAGTTACAGCCTTATAGAAACAATCAATCATGTTATCAGGGGGTAGTATTGGCGTAAATGTGGATTTAGTTTTCAATCCACTATTGATCTGATAATTAGTTCCTATATCAAGGTCCTGTAATATATCACCTATACTAGGAACCTCCTCTATGCTGTCATCCATTGATAATAGCATTTGTACATTCTGGATATCCCTGATTGTCTGTCCACTATCATTGACAGTATAAATGGGTACCGAACACAATTTTTTATTGTTGTCAAAAAATTTCTTTAATTTAAGCCTGCGAACAAATTTAAACAAATCTATATGGATTTGTGTAAAATGAGGTCTAGACATTGGACAAAAACTTAAACCTTTTTTGAGTATGTTAATTTCAACATTCGTCAGTACTTTTTGTGACAGATTGACAATAGAAACATCATTGTGTTGTTCTACAACCATCGGTATAGTTGGTGAAGTATTGGCCAATACGGCTACATTCGTTGGACTCATCAGTTCTTCTGTATGCGTGTTACTGACCTCGTTACTCTTTGTTCTCTTCTTGGTCTATTTTTTCTGCCCCCCGCCTGGTTCTCTTCCACCTATATTCCTTTTGTTGTATCCTAGTCGTGTCCCTTTTCTGTACCGCTCTAACTCCGATAAAAAAGAAGAGCCTGTACCATTTTTGTCATTCTCTCTTGTAATAGGTAAAGTTTCACTTCTGGCCTCACTATTGTCACTGGTGATGCTAAGATCTGATTCACTTGCTGATGTCTGCGTTACCGGTCTACTGTTAGTTAAAGCATTGACTCCCCCTCTTGGTTTGACCTCATCAAATTTTTTTGCAAAGGTAAAAATTCTACCAGATTTATAGTCGTTGTCATCTCTCTTTAATTTTCGGATTTTTTTATCCCTAATATAAGTTTGATGCGAGTTGAGAACTTCCTTTAGTATTTTAAAATTTTTTATCAGTAGCTTCTGTAAGATTGAGTCTTTTAATTTCCTCCTCAACTTGTTCAATTTCCTCCAGTAATTTGGATCTTTTTCTCTCTGCATGTCTAATGAGTAAATCCATCATACCATACGATGAGGATGATATTAAGTTCTCCCACTCCAAAAGGAGATCGGGATCCAAATCTTCAAACGTGGGAAAGATAATGACTCTGAGTCCCCTTGGAACTTGTTTGATTTCAATGTATTTTTTCAAGGTTGTGAGATCCCACCATCTAGAGAGTTCAAGTTTGCGTAATCTCTCTAGTTTGACGAAAAGTTGTTTCAATCCCTGTGGTCTAGCCTCACTAACAATAGTCATCTTGGACTGACTACTTTGTCCTTGAAAGATGTCATTGAACATTTTGTCCCTATCATCTTCAAATCTTGCCATATTTTGCAACAAATTTATCTACAGTACCTCTGAAAATAATGTTCTGTCAGAGCACGCCTACAGAAGAACTTCGAGTGCTAGTAACCACTTAACATATATACACATAGAAATTAGGTAGTAGTGGACCCTAAAAGGGAGAAACCGCACATCAAATACTGACCAAATATATAAAAATGTCGTAATTATTGGCGTGTAATATTATTGTCTGAAAATATTTAGGTCGGGGTGCTCTATCAGCCTGTAACATCTACTACCTAGAGATGTTGTCAGCACATTAAAACATAACATGCATATACTTGCACCCTAATCCAGCCGCTTGCAGCACACCCTTGTTATATATTATACAGTCCAACACAAATTTGGGTTAAATTCAAAGCTCCAATCAACTACAAATATTCGTTTCATTGATAGATCAGTGTTGTACAAAGCCGACACACAGCCCAAAAACGAGTTCAATTCTTCAAATCCTTGTCTTTATTGATTCATGTTTTAAAAATTATTCCAGCACACGATCTAGCCGACACGTGTTTCGTCTGCACTCAGACTTTTTCAAGGCTAGAAAAATAAGTAAATACAATAAATGTAAATACAAAACACCAAATTTAGAAAAATACCCTATATACAAAAAATAAAATAGAACCTTATCACAACCTACTATGATTCCACATCATTTAAAAACACAATTAAAAATTCTTGCAACATGTAAATATATGTATTTAAACATTAATGCACCATTCACTAGAATGAGCAATGCAAAAGATCCACTTAAAAAACGGAAACGAAAAGAGCAGAACGAGGAGAAGAAAGAAATAAAGGAGAAATCAAGTCTAGTAGGTACAGATAACCCACTGAAATACCAGAAAATTAGACACAAACCCAAGAATGTGACCAGTTCACACATCAGTGAAGACTATTGTAATACAGTGAAAAGACACCCATATAATGTGCATGGGAAATAAATGCGAGAGTATAACTCTTTGGAACACAAAATTATTCCACCACTGTGCTCCACTTAATAAAACCCACTAAAAATGAAAGGGTGCTATTCATTCCCTTGTCATTAATCCAGAAACCCACCAGTATCGTAGCGAAGCAACTGTCAAATCGAATAATGATGTAGACACACGGGCGCATCAATTGGCATATGAAGTGTCATGAAAATGTCATGTAATTTGCCCGTAGATCTAAAATATCGGAATAAAGAAATGCATTCAATTATGGCAAATGTAAACAAAACTGTACATGATAACTCCACTCAATAATTGCATGACCATAGTCAAACACCAAACTGGCAACTAGAGATCACTAGATCCATTGGCCTTGGTACTGTGATCTATGAACCACAAATATTAATACAAGAGCTGGTGTAGCCGAAAAGTGACAAGCTATGAAAACAAAACCTAGTTCCATTCATATAGATAGAAAAGGTAATAACTGCTACTGATAATCCTAATAGAACACGGGTAAATTTAACTCCGCTAAAAGTCATGTAATGCGTCCATAGAGATATTGTAGATCGTATTAAGCCACTGATGATCCTAATCAGACACAGGTAAAGTGACTCTGATATAAGTATGAGGGGATGTCTTAATAATGAAAGTTCCCATGTAGGGAAATACGTAATGATCCAACGTGGTGACATAGCGAAATCCACAAAATTGACACCACAACCTAATTGAGACATACCTTAAAAACGAAAAGTCACAATATGTGTGCATCAAGTAGTGCGTCCTTATAGGTTATATATTCAAGATGAGAGATTGTAGGTACACATCCATGATAAGAAAGTACCTATCAAGAGAGCACAACAATTGGGGTGAAAATAAGCATCTAACATTACGTATATTGCTATATGAGTGTCCCTAGTATTATCGCTGAGCACTCACCCCAAGTATGCGGTAGTCCACAAACACTGACAGCACAACAGTCAGCTCGCAAGAAGTAAAGCGCGGCATCGGAGGCCATGTTCCAAATTTAAATTCTAGATCACGTATCACGTGACCTGCGTGAGCACGGTGTTGATGTAACTAGGGTCAAACTAGGGGCATGGCTAATCGTAAATATAGTCGCCATCTTGTAGTGATGATAAATAGTAGAACAGACATATCACACGGATATGTCAAAGCAATCACAAAGCTTATCGGTATAGCGGTACTACTGTCGATCATTACAAAAATAAACAGCGCCCCAGACCTCAATTAGCGCAAAACTTGGATGTAATCTTGACAAGTGGTAACAATTAAAATACACACCCAACAAATATTCCTGCAATGTAAGAAACCCAAATGATGGAAGTATGTAGAACATAAGGTATTAAATAATCGTTTTGAACCCAAAGGATGTAATACAGGTAATGACCAATCACCATTGTGTTTAACATGAGCACGGTGCTCATGTGACTAAAGTCAAACTAGGGACATGGCTGATAATAAATATAATCGCCATCTTGTAGTGGTGATAAGTAGTAAAACAGACATACCACAAGATTCTGTTGAAAGAATCACAAAGCTTATCGGTATGACGGTACTTGTGTTAATCATTTCAGAAATGAACAGCATCCCAGACCTAAATTAGCGCGAAACTTAGAAGTAGTATTTTCCAGTGGTATCAATTTAAATACACACCCGACAAATATTCATGTAATGTAAAATGCCCAAATGATGGAAATAGAAGAAGCATAAGATATTCAATAATCGTTTTATACCCAAAGGATGTAAAGAGAGTAATGACCAATCACCATTGTGTTTAGGTATTATTATAGAAGAGTAAGAAGAGGAATAACTCGATATGTCTGCTATTGAACACAGCATTTCTTAACACATAATATGCATTGCCAAATTAACTTTGAAAATCCTATATACAACATACAGCCAACATAATAAAATCCTATCCAGATACAAGTTCTTATTTATACAATAATCTTGGTTCCCATCAGCGTAGACTGCCTAGTTACATTGATAACATGTTAATTCCTAGATGGTCAGAACAGCACATTCACATATGACGGTACTATTATAGGACATCAGTCTTTAAGAAAAACATGAAGTTCTCTATCAATATTCAGACCTGAATCAACCGCTCTCAATTTAATAAGCCATTTGGATTCTAGTTTCCTAAGTGACAATGTTTTATCACCTCCACGTGGATCCTCTTGTATTACGGCTATCCCATGAAACCTTATTTTCAGTATTTCTGAATTGGCATGTACGGTGTTATAATGTACTGCTAACGGATAGTTGGCATTGTTATTGCGAATGGCTCTAATGTGTTCCTGTACTCCGCTCTTTGAGCGGTCTGATAGTACTTCCTATATAAATTAGGTTGCATTGACAGATGATACAATATACAATAAACTTAGTATTGCAGTTCATAAAGTGATGTATTTGATGTACTTGCCCGGTATTATAGCTGAAACTAGTGATGTTGTTCACAGCAAATTGGCAGACATTGCACATAGAACATTTATGAAAACCCTTAGGTTTCACTGGTAGCCATGATAGATTGACGTCTGTCCGTGTATTTACTGTATTGGAAGGACTGAGTATATTACGCAAAGTTCTACCCCTTCTGTGTATAATACGGGGTTTCTTGGAAATATAAGGATCTAGATCATGATCCAATTTCAAAAGATGCCAATGATTATTTATTGTCCTGTATACATTATTAGTGTGTGAATTGTACTGTGTTATCAGGGCAATATATTTCCTCTCTCTTGCATTCCTCTTTTTAATTTTGATTTGAGAAGTCCCTTACGTTCCGTTCTATTAATCCTAGTATGGGACCTTTCTAGTGTGGTATGATCATAACCTCGAATGAGGAATCGTTGTTTAAGATTCATCATCTCCTGTTGGAAAGTAACATCTTTGCTACAATTCCTCCTAATGCGAGTCATTTCGCCAAAGGGTACAGCACGAATTTGGGAACCAGGGTGGGCACTACTAGCGTGTAACACCGAATTACATGCTGTAATTTTGCGGAATAATTTGCACTCCAATTTTCCATCCTCAATAAATAGTGTGATATCCAAAAAGTCAATTTGTTTGGTACTGATGCAGTGTGTGAAGCTCAGATTATATTCATTGGTGTTAAGATGTTGAATAAACATATCAAGAGTAGCTCTGTCACCACTCCATATCATTAAGATATCGTCAATAAATCTACCCCAATATATGATGGAATTTGTCAGATTGGGTGGGCAGAGTTTCCAAATATGATGTTCTTCAAAAAATCCCATGTAGATATTTGCGGACGACGGGGAAAATTTAGCACCCATAGCAACTCCAGAGTGTTGTTTATACCAGGACTCATTATGCATGAAGTAATTGTTATTAAGTGTCATCCTAGTAAGTTCAAGAAGCATGTTAGTATGTTCATATAGGGTCGCATCACGCTTGGATAAAAAATATGTGAGTGCTTCCATCCCTTTTGTGAACGGGATGCTAGTGTATAAGGCACTCACATCCAAAGTGACCAACATAAGGTCATCAGTCCAAATAAGATCTTCTAATTTATTAAGAAGATCCTTAGTATCCTCAATGAAGGCAGGTAGATTTCTGACTATTGGTTGAAGATAAATATCTATATACTCTGAAATACGTTCTGTTGGTCCCCCTATCCCTTATATGATAGGCCTACCAGGAGGCATAGTAGAATTCTTATGTATTTTGGGTAGAGTATATATATGTGCTGCTCTGGGCGATTGGTTAAACATATACTTCACCTCGGTGTCAGATAGTATACCAAGACTCTGCCAGTATCTCAATGTTGTATCAACTAATTTGTTGACTTCCTGCATAGGATTTTTTAGGATCCCAGTGTATGATGCTTTATCAGACAACTGGCTATCTATTTCTCCAAGGTAGTAATCCTTATCCATCAACACTATATTGCCCCCTTTGTCCGCTTCCTTTATAACTAAGTTAGGACAATCTGCTAGTTCATATAGGGCAGTTCTTTCTTCCTTATTAAGATTGTCTTTGAACTTCCCAGGTATACTCATTATCTTATCCTCTAGTACATATAGATCTTGAGTTACAGCCTTATAGAAACAATCAATCATGTTATCAGGGGGTAGTATTGGCGTAAATGTGGATTTAGTTTTCAATCCACTATTGATCTGATAATTAGTTCCTATATCAAGGTCCTGTAATATATCACCTATACTAGGAACCTCCTCTATGCTGTCATCCATTGATAATAGCATTTGTACATTCTGGATATCCCTGATTGTCTGTCCACTATCATTGACAGTATAAATGGGTACCGAACACAATTTTTTATTGTTGTCAAAAAATTTCTTTAATTTAAGCCTGCGAACAAATTTAAACAAATCTATATGGATTTGTGTAAAATGAGGTCTAGACATTGGACAAAAACTTAAACCTTTTTTGAGTATGTTAATTTCAACATTCGTCAGTACTTTTTGTGACAGATTGACAATAGAAACATCATTGTGTTGTTCTACAACCATCGGTATAGTTGGTGAAGTATTGGCCAATACGGCTACATTCGTTGGACTCATCAGTTCTTCTGTATGCGTGTTACTGACCTCGTTACTCTTTTGTTCTCTTCTTGGTCTATTTTTTCTGCCCCCCGCCTGGTTCTCTTCCACCTATATTCCTTTTGTTGTATCCTAGTCGTGTCCCTTTTCTGTACCGCTCTAACTCCGATAAAAAAGAAGAGCCTGTACCATTTTTGTCATTCTCTCTTGTAATAGGTAAAGTTTCACTTCTGGCCTCACTATTGTCACTGGTGATGCTAAGATCTGATTCACTTGCTGATGTCTGCGTTACCGGTCTACTGTTAGTTAAAGCATTGACTCCCCCTCTTGGTTTGACCTCATCAAATTTTTTTGCAAAGGTAAAAATTCTACCAGATTTATAGTCGTTGTCATCTCTCTTTAATTTTCGGATTTTTTTATCCCTAATATAAGTTTGATGCGAGTTGAGAACTTCCTTTAGTATTTTAAAATTTTTATCAGTAGCTTCTGTAAGATTGAGTCTTTTAATTTCCTCCTCAACTTGTTCAATTTCCTCCAGTAATTTGGATCTTTTTCTCTCTGCATGTCTAATGAGTAAATCCATCATACCATACGATGAGGATGATATTAAGTTCTCCCACTCCAAAAGGAGATCGGGATCCAAATCTTCAAACGTGGGAAAGATAATGACTCTGAGTCCCCTTGGAACTTGTTTGATTTCAATGTATTTTTTCAAGGTTGTGAGATCCCACCATCTAGAGAGTTCAAGTTTGCGTAATCTCTCTAGTTTGACGAAAAGTTGTTTCAATCCCTGTGGTCTAGCCTCACTAACAATAGTCATCTTGGACTGACTACTTTGTCCTTGAAAGATGTCATTGAACATTTTGTCCCTATCATCTTCAAATCTTGCCATATTTTGCAACAAATTTATCTACAGTACCTCTGAAAATAATGTTCTGTCAGAGCACGCCTACAGAAGAACTTCGAGTGCTAGTAACCACTTAACATATATACACATAGAAATTAGGTAGTAGTGGACCCTAAAAGGGAGAAACCGCACATCAAATACTGACCAAATATATAAAAATGTCGTAATTATTGGCGTGTAATATTATTGTCTGAAAATATTTAGGTCGGGGTGCTCTATCAGCCTGTAACATCTACTACCTAGAGATGTTGTCAGCACATTAAAACATAACATGCATATACTTGCACCCTAATCCAGCCGCTTGCAGCACACCCTTGTTATATATTATACAGTCCAACACAAATTTGGGTTAAATTCAAAGCTCCAATCAACTACAAATATTCGTTTCATTGATAGATCAGTGTTGTACAAAGCCGACACACAGCCCAAAAACGAGTTCAATTCTTCAAATCCTTGTCTTTATTGATTCATGTTTTAAAAATTATTCCAGCACACGATCTAGCCGACACGTGTTTCGTCTGCACTCAGACTTTTTCAAGGCTAGAAAAATAAGTAAATACAATAAATGTAAATACAAAACACCAAATTTAGAAAAATACCCTATATACAAAAAATAAAATAGAACCTTATCACAACCTACTATGATTCCACATCATTTAAAAACACAATTAAAAATTCTTGCAACATGTAAATATATGTATTTAAACATTAATGCACCATTCACTAGAATGAGCAATGCAAAAGATCCACTTAAAAAACGGAAACGAAAAGAGCAGAACGAGGAGAAGAAAGAAATAAAGGAGAAATCAAGTCTAGTAGGTACAGATAACCCACTGAAATACCAGAAAATTAGACACAAACCCAAGAATGTGACCAGTTCACACATCAGTGAAGACTATTGTAATACAGTGAAAAGACACCCATATAATGTGCATGGGAAATAAATGCGAGAGTATAACTCTTTGGAACACAAAATTATTCCACCACTGTGCTCCACTTAATAAAACCCACTAAAAATGAAAGGGTGCTATTCATTCCCTTGTCATTAATCCAGAAACCCACCAGTATCGTAGCGAAGCAACTGTCAAATCGAATAATGATGTAGACACACGGGCGCATCAATTGGCATATGAAGTGTCATGAAAATGTCATGTAATTTGCCCGTAGATCTAAAATATCGGAATAAAGAAATGCATTCAATTATGGCAAATGTAAACAAAACTGTACATGATAACTCCACTCAATAATTGCATGACCATAGTCAAACACCAAACTGGCAACTAGAGATCACTAGATCCATTGGCCTTGGTACTGTGATCTATGAACCACAAATATTAATACAAGAGCTGGTGTAGCCGAAAAGTGACAAGCTATGAAAACAAAACCTAGTTCCATTCATATAGATAGAAAAGGTAATAACTGCTACTGATAATCCTAATAGAACACGGGTAAATTTAACTCCGCTAAAAGTCATGTAATGCGTCCATAGAGATATTGTAGATCGTATTAAGCCACTGATGATCCTAATCAGACACAGGTAAAGTGACTCTGATATAAGTATGAGGGGATGTCTTAATAATGAAAGTTCCCATGTAGGGAAATACGTAATGATCCAACGTGGTGACATAGCGAAATCCACAAAATTGACACCACAACCTAATTGAGACATACCTTAAAAACGAAAAGTCACAATATGTGTGCATCAAGTAGTGCGTCCTTATAGGTTATATATTCAAGATGAGAGATTGTAGGTACACATCCATGATAAGAAAGTACCTATCAAGAGAGCACAACAATTGGGGTGAAAATAAGCATCTAACATTACGTATATTGCTATATGAGTGTCCCTAGTATTATCGCTGAGCACTCACCCCAAGTATGCGGTAGTCCACAAACACTGACAGCACAACAGTCAGCTCGCAAGAAGTAAAGCGCGGCATCGGAGGCCATGTTCCAAATTTAAATTCTAGATCACGTATCACGTGACCTGCGTGAGCACGGTGTTGATGTAACTAGGGTCAAACTAGGGGCATGGCTAATCGTAAATATAGTCGCCATCTTGTAGTGATGATAAATAGTAGAACAGACATATCACACGGATATGTCAAAGCAATCACAAAGCTTATCGGTATAGCGGTACTACTGTCGATCATTACAAAAATAAACAGCGCCCCAGACCTCAATTAGCGCAAAACTTGGATGTAATCTTGACAAGTGGTAACAATTAAAATACACACCCAACAAATATTCCTGCAATGTAAGAAACCCAAATGATGGAAGTATGTAGAACATAAGGTATTAAATAATCGTTTTGAACCCAAAGGATGTAATACAGGTAATGACCAATCACCATTGTGTTTAACATGAGCACGGTGCTCATGTGACTAAAGTCAAACTAGGGACATGGCTGATAATAAATATAATCGCCATCTTGTAGTGGTGATAAGTAGTAAAACAGACATACCACAAGATTCTGTTGAAAGAATCACAAAGCTTATCGGTATGACGGTACTTGTGTTAATCATTTCAGAAATGAACAGCATCCCAGACCTAAATTAGCGCGAAACTTAGAAGTAGTATTTTCCAGTGGTATCAATTTAAATACACACCCGACAAATATTCATGTAATGTAAAATGCCCAAATGATGGAAATAGAAGAAGCATAAGATATTCAATAATCGTTTTATACCCAAAGGATGTAAAGAGAGTAATGACCAATCACCATTGTGTTTAGGTATTATTATAGAAGAGTAAGAAGAGGAATAACTCGATATGTCTGCTATTGAACACAGCATTTCTTAACACATAATATGCATTGCCAAATTAACTTTGAAAATCCTATATACAACATACAGCCAACATAATAAAATCCTATCCAGATACAAGTTCTTATTTATACAATAATCTTGGTTCCCATCAGCGTAGACTGCCTAGTTACATTGATAACATGTTAATTCCTAGATGGTCAGAACAGCACATTCACATATGACGGTACTATTATAGGACATCAGTCTTTAAGAAAAACATGAAGTTCTCTATCAATATTCAGACCTGAATCAACCGCTCTCAATTTAATAAGCCATTTGGATTCTAGTTTCCTAAGTGACAATGTTTTATCACCTCCACGTGGATCCTCTTGTATTACGGCTATCCCATGAAACCTTATTTTCAGTATTTCTGAATTGGCATGTACGGTGTTATAATGTACTGCTAACGGATAGTTGGCATTGTTATTGCGAATGGCTCTAATGTGTTCCTGTACTCCGCTCTTTGAGCGGTCTGATAGTACTTCCTATATAAATTAGGTTGCATTGACAGATGATACAATATACAATAAACTTAGTATTGCAGTTCATAAAGTGATGTATTTGATGTACTTGCCCGGTATTATAGCTGAAACTAGTGATGTTGTTCACAGCAAATTGGCAGACATTGCACATAGAACATTTATGAAAACCCTTAGGTTTCACTGGTAGCCATGATAGATTGACGTCTGTCCGTGTATTTACTGTATTGGAAGGACTGAGTATATTACGCAAAGTTCTACCCCTTCTGTGTATAATACGGGGTTTCTTGGAAATATAAGGATCTAGATCATGATCCAATTTCAAAAGATGCCAATGATTATTTATTGTCCTGTATACATTATTAGTGTGTGAATTGTACTGTGTTATCAGGGCAATATATTTCCTCTCTCTTGCATTCCTCTTTTTTAATTTTGATTTGAGAAGTCCCTTACGTTCCGTTCTATTAATCCTAGTATGGGACCTTTCTAGTGTGGTATGATCATAACCTCGAATGAGGAATCGTTGTTTAAGATTCATCATCTCCTGTTGGAAAGTAACATCTTTGCTACAATTCCTCCTAATGCGAGTCATTTCGCCAAAGGGTACAGCACGAATTTGGGAACCAGGGTGGGCACTACTAGCGTGTAACACCGAATTACATGCTGTAATTTTGCGGAATAATTTGCACTCCAATTTTCCATCCTCAATAAATAGTGTGATATCCAAAAAGTCAATTTGTTTGGTACTGATGCAGTGTGTGAAGCTCAGATTATATTCATTGGTGTTAAGATGTTGAATAAACATATCAAGAGTAGCTCTGTCACCACTCCATATCATTAAGATATCGTCAATAAATCTACCCCAATATATGATGGAATTTGTCAGATTGGGTGGGCAGAGTTTCCAAATATGATGTTCTTCAAAAAATCCCATGTAGATATTTGCGGACGACGGGGAAAATTTAGCACCCATAGCAACTCCAGAGTGTTGTTTATACCAGGACTCATTATGCATGAAGTAATTGTTATTAAGTGTCATCCTAGTAAGTTCAAGAAGCATGTTAGTATGTTCATATAGGGTCGCATCACGCTTGGATAAAAAATATGTGAGTGCTTCCATCCCTTTTGTGAACGGGATGCTAGTGTATAAGGCACTCACATCCAAAGTGACCAACATAAGGTCATCAGTCCAAATAAGATCTTCTAATTTATTAAGAAGATCCTTAGTATCCTCAATGAAGGCAGGTAGATTTCTGACTATTGGTTGAAGATAAATATCTATATACTCTGAAATACGTTCTGTTGGTCCCCCTATCCCTTATATGATAGGCCTACCAGGAGGCATAGTAGAATTCTTATGTATTTTGGGTAGAGTATATATATGTGCTGCTCTGGGCGATTGGTTAAACATATACTTCACCTCGGTGTCAGATAGTATACCAAGACTCTGCCAGTATCTCAATGTTGTATCAACTAATTTGTTGACTTCCTGCATAGGATTTTTTAGGATCCCAGTGTATGATGCTTTATCAGACAACTGGCTATCTATTTCTCCAAGGTAGTAATCCTTATCCATCAACACTATATTGCCCCCTTTGTCCGCTTCCTTTATAACTAAGTTAGGACAATCTGCTAGTTCATATAGGGCAGTTCTTTCTTCCTTATTAAGATTGTCTTTGAACTTCCCAGGTATACTCATTATCTTATCCTCTAGTACATATAGATCTTGAGTTACAGCCTTATAGAAACAATCAATCATGTTATCAGGGGGTAGTATTGGCGTAAATGTGGATTTAGTTTTCAATCCACTATTGATCTGATAATTAGTTCCTATATCAAGGTCCTGTAATATATCACCTATACTAGGAACCTCCTCTATGCTGTCATCCATTGATAATAGCATTTGTACATTCTGGATATCCCTGATTGTCTGTCCACTATCATTGACAGTATAAATGGGTACCGAACACAATTTTTTATTGTTGTCAAAAAATTTCTTTAATTTAAGCTCTGCGAACAAATTTAAACAAATCTATATGGATTTGTGTAAAATGAGGTCTAGACATTGGACAAAAACTTAAACCTTTTTTGAGTATGTTAATTTCAACATTCGTCAGTACTTTTTGTGACAGATTGACAATAGAAACATCATTGTGTTGTTCTACAACCATCGGTATAGTTGGTGAAGTATTGGCCAATACGGCTACATTCGTTGGACTCATCAGTTCTTCTGTATGCGTGTTACTGACCTCGTTACTCTTTTGTTCTCTTCTTGGTCTATTTTTTCTGCCCCCCGCCTGGTTCTCTTCCACCTATATTCCTTTTGTTGTATCCTAGTCGTGTCCCTTTTCTGTACCGCTCTAACTCCGATAAAAAAGAAGAGCC
Organism: Calotriton arnoldi; assembly: GCA_963921515.1. Taxonomy (NCBI): domain Eukaryota; kingdom Metazoa; phylum Chordata; class Amphibia; order Caudata; family Salamandridae; genus Calotriton; species Calotriton arnoldi. The sequence goes on along the minus strand of CAWUFW010024699.1, from coordinate 18,671 downwards.
TGTACCATTTTTGTCATTCTCTCTTGTAATAGGTAAAGTTTCACTTCTGGCCTCACTATTGTCACTGGTGATGCTAAGATCTGATTCACTTGCTGATGTCTGCGTTACCGGTCTACTGTTAGTTAAAGCATTGACTCCCCCTCTTGGTTTGACCTCATCAAATTTTTTTGCAAAGGTAAAAATTCTACCAGATTTATAGTCGTTGTCATCTCTCTTTAATTTTCGGATTTTTTTATCCCTAATATAAGTTTGATGCGAGTTGAGAACTTCCTTTAGTATTTTAAAATTTTTATCAGTAGCTTCTGTAAGATTGAGTCTTTTAATTTCCTCCTCAACTTGTTCAATTTCCTCCAGTAATTTGGATCTTTTTCTCTCTGCATGTCTAATGAGTAAATCCATCATACCATACGATGAGGATGATATTAAGTTCTCCCACTCCAAAAGGAGATCGGGATCCAAATCTTCAAACGTGGGAAAGATAATGACTCTGAGTCCCCTTGGAACTTGTTTGATTTCAATGTATTTTTTCAAGGTTGTGAGATCCCACCATCTAGAGAGTTCAAGTTTGCGTAATCTCTCTAGTTTGACGAAAAGTTGTTTCAATCCCTGTGGTCTAGCCTCACTAACAATAGTCATCTTGGACTGACTACTTTGTCCTTGAAAGATGTCATTGAACATTTTGTCCCTATCATCTTCAAATCTTGCCATATTTTGCAACAAATTTATCTACAGTACCTCTGAAAATAATGTTCTGTCAGAGCACGCCTACAGAAGAACTTCGAGTGCTAGTAACCACTTAACATATATACACATAGAAATTAGGTAGTAGTGGACCCTAAAAGGGAGAAACCGCACATCAAATACTGACCAAATATATAAAAATGTCGTAATTATTGGCGTGTAATATTATTGTCTGAAAATATTTAGGTCGGGGTGCTCTATCAGCCTGTAACATCTACTACCTAGAGATGTTGTCAGCACATTAAAACATAACATGCATATACTTGCACCCTAATCCAGCCGCTTGCAGCACACCCTTGTTATATATTATACAGTCCAACACAAATTTGGGTTAAATTCAAAGCTCCAATCAACTACAAATATTCGTTTCATTGATAGATCAGTGTTGTACAAAGCCGACACACAGCCCAAAAACGAGTTCAATTCTTCAAATCCTTGTCTTTATTGATTCATGTTTTAAAAATTATTCCAGCACACGATCTAGCCGACACGTGTTTCGTCTGCACTCAGACTTTTTCAAGGCTAGAAAAATAAGTAAATACAATAAATGTAAATACAAAACACCAAATTTAGAAAAATACCCTATATACAAAAAATAAAATAGAACCTTATCACAACCTACTATGATTCCACATCATTTAAAAACACAATTAAAAATTCTTGCAACATGTAAATATATGTATTTAAACATTAATGCACCATTCACTAGAATGAGCAATGCAAAAGATCCACTTAAAAAAACGGAAACGAAAAGAGCAGAACGAGGAGAAGAAAGAAATAAAGGAGAAATCAAGTCTAGTAGGTACAGATAACCCACTGAAATACCAGAAAATTAGACACAAACCCAAGAATGTGACCAGTTCACACATCAGTGAAGACTATTGTAATACAGTGAAAAGACACCCATATAATGTGCATGGGAAATAAATGCGAGAGTATAACTCTTTGGAACACAAAATTATTCCACCACTGTGCTCCACTTAATAAAAACCCACTAAAAATGAAAGGGTGCTATTCATTCCCTTGTCATTAATCCAGAAACCCACCAGTATCGTAGCGAAGCAACTGTCAAATCGAATAATGATGTAGACACACGGGCGCATCAATTGGCATATGAAGTGTCATGAAAATGTCATGTAATTTGCCCGTAGATCTAAAATATCGGAATAAAGAAATGCATTCAATTATGGCAAATGTAAACAAAACTGTACATGATAACTCCACTCAATAATTGCATGACCATAGTCAAACACCAAACTGGCAACTAGAGATCACTAGATCCATTGGCCTTGGTACTGTGATCTATGAACCACAAATATTAATACAAGAGCTGGTGTAGCCGAAAAGTGACAAGCTATGAAAACAAAACCTAGTTCCATTCATATAGATAGAAAAGGTAATAACTGCTACTGATAATCCTAATAGAACACGGGTAAATTTAACTCCGCTAAAAGTCATGTAATGCGTCCATAGAGATATTGTAGATCGTATTAAGCCACTGATGATCCTAATCAGACACAGGTAAAGTGACTCTGATATAAGTATGAGGGGATGTCTTAATAATGAAAGTTCCCATGTAGGGAAATACGTAATGATCCAACGTGGTGACATAGCGAAATCCACAAAATTGACACCACAACCTAATTGAGACATACCTTAAAAACGAAAAGTCACAATATGTGTGCATCAAGTAGTGCGTCCTTATAGGTTATATATTCAAGATGAGAGATTGTAGGTACACATCCATGATAAGAAAGTACCTATCAAGAGAGCACAACAATTGGGGTGAAAATAAGCATCTAACATTACGTATATTGCTATATGAGTGTCCCTAGTATTATCGCTGAGCACTCACCCCAAGTATGCGGTAGTCCACAAACACTGACAGCACAACAGTCAGCTCGCAAGAAGTAAAGCGCGGCATCGGAGGCCATGTTCCAAATTTAAATTCTAGATCACGTATCACGTGACCTGCGTGAGCACGGTGTTGATGTAACTAGGGTCAAACTAGGGGCATGGCTAATCGTAAATATAGTCGCCATCTTGTAGTGATGATAAATAGTAGAACAGACATATCACACGGATATGTCAAAGCAATCACAAAGCTTATCGGTATAGCGGTACTACTGTCGATCATTACAAAAATAAACAGCGCCCCAGACCTCAATTAGCGCAAAACTTGGATGTAATCTTGACAAGTGGTAACAATTAAAATACACACCCAACAAATATTCCTGCAATGTAAGAAACCCAAATGATGGAAGTATGTAGAACATAAGGTATTAAATAATCGTTTTGAACCCAAAGGATGTAATACAGGTAATGACCAATCACCATTGTGTTTAACATGAGCACGGTGCTCATGTGACTAAAGTCAAACTAGGGACATGGCTGATAATAAATATAATCGCCATCTTGTAGTGGTGATAAGTAGTAAAACAGACATACCACAAGATTCTGTTGAAAGAATCACAAAGCTTATCGGTATGACGGTACTTGTGTTAATCATTTCAGAAATGAACAGCATCCCAGACCTAAATTAGCGCGAAACTTAGAAGTAGTATTTTCCAGTGGTATCAATTTAAATACACACCCGACAAATATTCATGTAATGTAAAATGCCCAAATGATGGAAATAGAAGAAGCATAAGATATTCAATAATCGTTTTATACCCAAAGGATGTAAAGAGAGTAATGACCAATCACCATTGTGTTTAGGTATTATTATAGAAGAGTAAGAAGAGGAATAACTCGATATGTCTGCTATTGAACACAGCATTTCTTAACACATAATATGCATTGCCAAATTAACTTTGAAAATCCTATATACAACATACAGCCAACATAATAAAATCCTATCCAGATACAAGTTCTTATTTATACAATAATCTTGGTTCCCATCAGCGTAGACTGCCTAGTTACATTGATAACATGTTAATTCCTAGATGGTCAGAACAGCACATTCACATATGACGGTACTATTATAGGACATCAGTCTTTAAGAAAAACATGAAGTTCTCTATCAATATTCAGACCTGAATCAACCGCTCTCAATTTAATAAGCCATTTGGATTCTAGTTTCCTAAGTGACAATGTTTTATCACCTCCACGTGGATCCTCTTGTATTACGGCTATCCCATGAAACCTTATTTTCAGTATTTCTGAATTGGCATGTACGGTGTTATAATGTACTGCTAACGGATAGTTGGCATTGTTATTGCGAATGGCTCTAATGTGTTCCTGTACCCGCTCTTTGAGCGGTCTGATAGTACTTCCTATATAAATTAGGTTGCATTGACAGATGATACAATATACAATAAACTTAGTATTGCAGTTCATAAAGTGATGTATTTGATGTACTTGCCCGGTATTATAGCTGAAACTAGTGATGTTGTTCACAGCAAATTGGCAGACATTGCACATAGAACATTTATGAAAACCCTTAGGTTTCACTGGTAGCCATGATAGATTGACGTCTGTCCGTGTATTTACTGTATTGGAAGGACTGAGTATATTACGCAAAGTTCTACCCCTTCTGTGTATAATACGGGGTTTCTTGGAAATATAAGGATCTAGATCATGATCCAATTTCAAAAGATGCCAATGATTATTTATTGTCCTGTATACATTATTAGTGTGTGAATTGTACTGTGTTATCAGGGCAATATATTTCCTCTCTCTTGCATTCCTCTTTTTTAATTTTGATTTGAGAAGTCCCTTACGTTCCGTTCTATTAATCCTAGTATGGGACCTTTCTAGTGTGGTATGATCATAACCTCGAATGAGGAATCGTTGTTTAAGATTCATCATCTCCTGTTGGAAAGTAACATCTTTGCTACAATTCCTCCTAATGCGAGTCATTTCGCCAAAGGGTACAGCACGAATTTGGGAACCAGGGTGGGCACTACTAGCGTGTAACACCGAATTACATGCTGTAATTTTGCGGAATAATTTGCACTCCAATTTTCCATCCTCAATAAATAGTGTGATATCCAAAAAGTCAATTTGTTTGGTACTGATGCAGTGTGTGAAGCTCAGATTATATTCATTGGTGTTAAGATGTTGAATAAACATATCAAGAGTAGCTCTGTCACCACTCCATATCATTAAGATATCGTCAATAAATCTACCCCAATATATGATGGAATTTGTCAGATTGGGTGGGCAGAGTTTCCAAATATGATGTTCTTCAAAAAATCCCATGTAGATATTTGCGGACGACGGGGAAAATTTAGCACCCATAGCAACTCCAGAGTGTTGTTTATACCAGGACTCATTATGCATGAAGTAATTGTTATTAAGTGTCATCCTAGTAAGTTCAAGAAGCATGTTAGTATGTTCATATAGGGTCGCATCACGCTTGGATAAAAAATATGTGAGTGCTTCCATCCCTTTTGTGAACGGGATGCTAGTGTATAAGGCACTCACATCCAAAGTGACCAACATAAGGTCATCAGTCCAAATAAGATCTTCTAATTTATTAAGAAGATCCTTAGTATCCTCAATGAAGGCAGGTAGATTTCTGACTATTGGTTGAAGATAAATATCTATATACTCTGAAATACGTTCTGTTGGTCCCCCTATCCCTTATATGATAGGCCTACCAGGAGGCATAGTAGAATTCTTATGTATTTTGGGTAGAGTATATATATGTGCTGCTCTGGGCGATTGGTTAAACATATACTTCACCTCGGTGTCAGATAGTATACCAAGACTCTGCCAGTATCTCAATGTTGTATCAACTAATTTGTTGACTTCCTGCATAGGATTTTTTAGGATCCCAGTGTATGATGCTTTATCAGACAACTGGCTATCTATTTCTCCAAGGTAGTAATCCTTATCCATCAACACTATATTGCCCCCTTTGTCCGCTTCCTTTATAACTAAGTTAGGACAATCTGCTAGTTCATATAGGGCAGTTCTTTCTTCCTTATTAAGATTGTCTTTGAACTTCCCAGGTATACTCATTATCTTATCCTCTAGTACATATAGATCTTGAGTTACAGCCTTATAGAAACAATCAATCATGTTATCAGGGGGTAGTATTGGCGTAAATGTGGATTTAGTTTTCAATCCACTATTGATCTGATAATTAGTTCCTATATCAAGGTCCTGTAATATATCACCTATACTAGGAACCTCCTCTATGCTGTCATCCATTGATAATAGCATTTGTACATTCTGGATATCCCTGATTGTCTGTCCACTATCATTGACAGTATAAATGGGTACCGAACACAATTTTTTATTGTTGTCAAAAAATTTCTTTAATTTAAGCTCTGCGAACAAATTTAAACAAATCTATATGGATTTGTGTAAAATGAGGTCTAGACATTGGACAAAAACTTAAACCTTTTTTGAGTATGTTAATTTCAACATTCGTCAGTACTTTTTGTGACAGATTGACAATAGAAACATCATTGTGTTGTTCTACAACCATCGGTATAGTTGGTGAAGTATTGGCCAATACGGCTACATTCGTTGGACTCATCAGTTCTTCTGTATGCGTGTTACTGACCTCGTTACTCTTTTGTTCTCTTCTTGGTCTATTTTTTCTGCCCCCCGCCTGGTTCTCTTCCACCTATATTCCTTTTGTTGTATCCTAGTCGTGTCCCTTTTCTGTACCGCTCTAACTCCGATAAAAAAGAAGAGCCTGTACCATTTTTGTCATTCTCTCTTGTAATAGGTAAAGTTTCACTTCTGGCCTCACTATTGTCACTGGTGATGCTAAGATCTGATTCACTTGCTGATGTCTGCGTTACCGGTCTACTGTTAGTTAAAGCATTGACTCCCCTCTTGGTTTGACCTCATCAAATTTTTTTGCAAAGGTAAAAATTCTACCAGATTTATAGTCGTTGTCATCTCTCTTTAATTTTCGGATTTTTTTATCCCTAATATAAGTTTGATGCGAGTTGAGAACTTCCTTTAGTATTTTAAAATTTTTATCAGTAGCTTCTGTAAGATTGAGTCTTTTAATTTCCTCCTCAACTTGTTCAATTTCCTCCAGTAATTTGGATCTTTTTCTCTCTGCATGTCTAATGAGTAAATCCATCATACCATACGATGAGGATGATATTAAGTTCTCCCACTCCAAAAGGAGATCGGGATCCAAATCTTCAAACGTGGGAAAGATAATGACTCTGAGTCCCCTTGGAACTTGTTTGATTTCAATGTATTTTTTCAAGGTTGTGAGATCCCACCATCTAGAGAGTTCAAGTTTGCGTAATCTCTCTAGTTTGACGAAAAGTTGTTTCAATCCCTGTGGTCTAGCCTCACTAACAATAGTCATCTTGGACTGACTACTTTGTCCTTGAAAGATGTCATTGAACATTTTGTCCCTATCATCTTCAAATCTTGCCATATTTTGCAACAAATTTATCTACAGTACCTCTGAAAATAATGTTCTGTCAGAGCACGCCTACAGAAGAACTTCGAGTGCTAGTAACCACTTAACATATATACACATAGAAATTAGGTAGTAGTGGACCCTAAAAGGGAGAAACCGCACATCAAATACTGACCAAATATATAAAAATGTCGTAATTATTGGCGTGTAATATTATTGTCTGAAAATATTTAGGTCGGGGTGCTCTATCAGCCTGTAACATCTACTACCTAGAGATGTTGTCAGCACATTAAAACATAACATGCATATACTTGCACCCTAATCCAGCCGCTTGCAGCACACCCTTGTTATATATTATACAGTCCAACACAAATTTGGGTTAAATTCAAAGCTCCAATCAACTACAAATATTCGTTTCATTGATAGATCAGTGTTGTACAAAGCCGACACACAGCCCAAAAACGAGTTCAATTCTTCAAATCCTTGTCTTTATTGATTCATGTTTTAAAAATTATTCCAGCACACGATCTAGCCGACACGTGTTTCGTCTGCACTCAGACTTTTTCAAGGCTAGAAAAATAAGTAAATACAATAAATGTAAATACAAAACACCAAATTTAGAAAAATACCCTATATACAAAAAATAAAATAGAACCTTATCACAACCTACTATGATTCCACATCATTTAAAAACACAATTAAAAATTCTTGCAACATGTAAATATATGTATTTAAACATTAATGCACCATTCACTAGAATGAGCAATGCAAAAGATCCACTTAAAAAAACGGAAACGAAAAGAGCAGAACGAGGAGAAGAAAGAAATAAAGGAGAAATCAAGTCTAGTAGGTACAGATAACCCACTGAAATACCAGAAAATTAGACACAAACCCAAGAATGTGACCAGTTCACACATCAGTGAAGACTATTGTAATACAGTGAAAAGACACCCATATAATGTGCATGGGAAATAAATGCGAGAGTATAACTCTTTGGAACACAAAATTATTCCACCACTGTGCTCCACTTAATAAAACCCACTAAAAATGAAAGGGTGCTATTCATTCCCTTGTCATTAATCCAGAAACCCACCAGTATCGTAGCGAAGCAACTGTCAAATCGAATAATGATGTAGACACACGGGCGCATCAATTGGCATATGAAGTGTCATGAAAATGTCATGTAATTTGCCCGTAGATCTAAAATATCGGAATAAAGAAATGCATTCAATTATGGCAAATGTAAACAAAACTGTACATGATAACTCCACTCAATAATTGCATGACCATAGTCAAACACCAAACTGGCAACTAGAGATCACTAGATCCATTGGCCTTGGTACTGTGATCTATGAACCACAAATATTAATACAAGAGCTGGTGTAGCCGAAAAGTGACAAGCTATGAAAACAAAACCTAGTTCCATTCATATAGATAGAAAAGGTAATAACTGCTACTGATAATCCTAATAGAACACGGGTAAATTTAACTCCGCTAAAAGTCATGTAATGCGTCCATAGAGATATTGTAGATCGTATTAAGCCACTGATGATCCTAATCAGACACAGGTAAAGTGACTCTGATATAAGTATGAGGGGATGTCTTAATAATGAAAGTTCCCATGTAGGGAAATACGTAATGATCCAACGTGGTGACATAGCGAAATCCACAAAATTGACACCACAACCTAATTGAGACATACCTTAAAAACGAAAAGTCACAATATGTGTGCATCAAGTAGTGCGTCCTTATAGGTTATATATTCAAGATGAGAGATTGTAGGTACACATCCATGATAAGAAAGTACCTATCAAGAGAGCACAACAATTGGGGTGAAAATAAGCATCTAACATTACGTATATTGCTATATGAGTGTCCCTAGTATTATCGCTGAGCACTCACCCCAAGTATGCGGTAGTCCACAAACACTGACAGCACAACAGTCAGCTCGCAAGAAGTAAAGCGCGGCATCGGAGGCCATGTTCCAAATTTAAATTCTAGATCACGTATCACGTGACCTGCGTGAGCACGGTGTTGATGTAACTAGGGTCAAACTAGGGGCATGGCTAATCGTAAATATAGTCGCCATCTTGTAGTGATGATAAATAGTAGAACAGACATATCACACGGATATGTCAAAGCAATCACAAAGCTTATCGGTATAGCGGTACTACTGTCGATCATTACAAAAATAAACAGCGCCCCAGACCTCAATTAGCGCAAAACTTGGATGTAATCTTGACAAGTGGTAACAATTAAAATACACACCCAACAAATATTCCTGCAATGTAAGAAACCCAAATGATGGAAGTATGTAGAACATAAGGTATTAAATAATCGTTTTGAACCCAAAGGATGTAATACAGGTAATGACCAATCACCATTGTGTTTAACATGAGCACGGTGCTCATGTGACTAAAGTCAAACTAGGGACATGGCTGATAATAAATATAATCGCCATCTTGTAGTGGTGATAAGTAGTAAAACAGACATACCACAAGATTCTGTTGAAAGAATCACAAAGCTTATCGGTATGACGGTACTTGTGTTAATCATTTCAGAAATGAACAGCATCCCAGACCTAAATTAGCGCGAAACTTAGAAGTAGTATTTTCCAGTGGTATCAATTTAAATACACACCCGACAAATATTCATGTAATGTAAAATGCCCAAATGATGGAAATAGAAGAAGCATAAGATATTCAATAATCGTTTTATACCCAAAGGATGTAAAGAGAGTAATGACCAATCACCATTGTGTTTAGGTATTATTATAGAAGAGTAAGAAGAGGAATAACTCGATATGTCTGCTATTGAACACAGCATTTCTTAACACATAATATGCATTGCCAAATTAACTTTGAAAATCCTATATACAACATACAGCCAACATAATAAAATCCTATCCAGATACAAGTTCTTATTTATACAATAATCTTGGTTCCCATCAGCGTAGACTGCCTAGTTACATTGATAACATGTTAATTCCTAGATGGTCAGAACAGCACATTCACATATGACGGTACTATTATAGGACATCAGTCTTTAAGAAAAACATGAAGTTCTCTATCAATATTCAGACCTGAATCAACCGCTCTCAATTTAATAAGCCATTTGGATTCTAGTTTCCTAAGTGACAATGTTTTATCACCTCCACGTGGATCCTCTTGTATTACGGCTATCCCATGAAACCTTATTTTCAGTATTTCTGAATTGGCATGTACGGTGTTATAATGTACTGCTAACGGATAGTTGGCATTGTTATTGCGAATGGCTCTAATGTGTTCCTGTACCCGCTCTTTGAGCGGTCTGATAGTACTTCCTATATAAATTAGGTTGCATTGACAGATGATACAATATACAATAAACTTAGTATTGCAGTTCATAAAGTGATGTATTTGATGTACTTGCCCGGTATTATAGCTGAAACTAGTGATGTTGTTCACAGCAAATTGGCAGACATTGCACATAGAACATTTATGAAAACCCTTAGGTTTCACTGGTAGCCATGATAGATTGACGTCTGTCCGTGTATTTACTGTATTGGAAGGACTGAGTATATTACGCAAAGTTCTACCCCTTCTGTGTATAATACGGGGTTTCTTGGAAATATAAGGATCTAGATCATGATCCAATTTCAAAAGATGCCAATGATTATTTATTGTCCTGTATACATTATTAGTGTGTGAATTGTACTGTGTTATCAGGGCAATATATTTCCTCTCTCTTGCATTCCTCTTTTTTAATTTTGATTTGAGAAGTCCCTTACGTTCCGTTCTATTAATCCTAGTATGGGACCTTTCTAGTGTGGTATGATCATAACCTCGAATGAGGAATCGTTGTTTAAGATTCATCATCTCCTGTTGGAAAGTAACATCTTTGCTACAATTCCTCCTAATGCGAGTCATTTCGCCAAAGGGTACAGCACGAATTTGGGAACCAGGGTGGGCACTACTAGCGTGTAACACCGAATTACATGCTGTAATTTTGCGGAATAATTTGCACTCCAATTTTCCATCCTCAATAAATAGTGTGATATCCAAAAAGTCAATTTGTTTGGTACTGATGCAGTGTGTGAAGCTCAGATTATATTCATTGGTGTTAAGATGTTGAATAAACATATCAAGAGTAGCTCTGTCACCACTCCATATCATTAAGATATCGTCAATAAATCTACCCCAATATATGATGGAATTTGTCAGATTGGGTGGGCAGAGTTTCCAAATATGATGTTCTTCAAAAAATCCCATGTAGATATTTGCGGACGACGGGGAAAATTTAGCACCCATAGCAACTCCAGAGTGTTGTTTATACCAGGACTCATTATGCATGAAGTAATTGTTATTAAGTGTCATCCTAGTAAGTTCAAGAAGCATGTTAGTATGTTCATATAGGGTCGCATCACGCTTGGATAAAAAATATGTGAGTGCTTCCATCCCTTTTGTGAACGGGATGCTAGTGTATAAGGCACTCACATCCAAAGTGACCAACATAAGGTCATCAGTCCAAATAAGATCTTCTAATTTATTAAGAAGATCCTTAGTATCCTCAATGAAGGCAGGTAGATTTCTGACTATTGGTTGAAGATAAATATCTATATACTCTGAAATACGTTCTGTTGGTCCCCCTATCCCTGATATGATAGGCCTACCAGGAGGCATAGTAGAATTCTTATGTATTTTGGGTAGAGTATATATATGTGCTGCTCTGGGCGATTGGTTAAACATATACTTCACCTCGGTGTCAGATAGTATACCAAGACTCTGCCAGTATCTCAATGTTGTATCAACTAATTTGTTGACTTCCTGCATAGGATTTTTTAGGATCCCAGTGTATGATGCTTTATCAGACAACTGGCTATCTATTTCTCCAAGGTAGTAATCCTTATCCATCAACACTATATTGCCCCCTTTGTCCGCTTCCTTTATAACTAAGTTAGGACAATCTGCTAGTTCATATAGGGCAGTTCTTTCTTCCTTATTAAGATTGTCTTTGAACTTCCCAGGTATACTCATTATCTTATCCTCTAGTACATATAGATCTTGAGTTACAGCCTTATAGAAACAATCAATCATGTTATCAGGGGGTAGTATTGGCGTAAATGTGGATTTAGTTTTCAATCCACTATTGATCTGATAATTAGTTCCTATATCAAGGTCCTGTAATATATCACCTATACTAGGAACCTCCTCTATGCTGTCATCCATTGATAATAGCATTTGTACATTCTGGATATCCCTGATTGTCTGTCCACTATCATTGACAGTATAAATGGGTACCGAACACAATTTTTTATTGTTGTCAAAACATTTCTTTAATTTAAGCTCTGTGAACAAATTTAAACAAATCTATATGGATTTGTGTAAAATTAGGTCTAGACATTGGACAAAAACTTAAACCTTTTTTGAGTATGTTAATTTCAACATTCGTCAGTACTTTTTGTGACAGATTGACAATAGAAACATCATTGTGTTGTTCTACAACCATCGGTATAGTTGGTGAAGTATTGGCCAATACGGCTACATTCGTTGGACTCATCAGTTCTTCTGTATGCGTGTTACTGACCTCGTTACTCTTTTGTTCTCTTCTTGGTCTATTTTTTCTGCCCCCCCGCCTGGTTCTCTTCCACCTATATTCCTTTTGTTGTATATGATAGACAAGTACTTATGGATAAACCGCTATATTTTAATGTCTGTTCTACGTACTATAAGGATTTAACGTGCTTAGTGTTTGAAAGACCCATGTATGTGTTTGCAAATTATACACAGCCTGGTTCCCAAACGTTTATGAACCTTTAAGTAAAACTAACTGCACAAAATGTAATCACGGTAGGAAATTATGGACTCAAATTTACTAATAGTGGAATTTTTGACCCAACATAATCTCTAAAAGTTAATGTGCTGCCATATTGCGACATATCTGAAAAACCGCCTGGCACCGTGCCCACTGGTTTCTTATTGTGTGTAAGAGGTACAGCGGCGTGAGTTATCAGCCAAGCATAAAGGAAAGCCACGACCACGGTGAAGCTACCCCACCGGGCTAGCTGGGCATGCTCCATTCACCCAGCCCCCGAGGATAATCCCCCATACTGTGTAGCCACAACCGAACGTTTAATGTGTTAGCACCAAGGGAGAAACTTCTATCTGTTGTAGCATCCCCATACCAATTATACCTAAATGCGGGTATGCCCCAATGTGGTTACCCTGCAGCACTCCTACGACTCAATGGTATGTACGACCCTCTGTGTTCTTGCGCCCTTAGGATGATGAGGCCACCGAGATGCGAACTCGCTTCTTTCCTTGCCGTTCTGGCTCCTATTCCACCACCATGGCATATCCTATGGCATGCCCCATACAAACTGTTAAACTGTTACCACAGAGAACCCGGACTCCTTCACCCATGTGTGCTGGCACTGATATGACGGCCATCCTTAAGTTCCTGCCAGCTGCCGTCCGAAGACCATGTTACCGCCATTGTCGGCGTAGAGCTGCTCCCGCCCAGCATATAAAGGAAAAGAAAAACAAGCAGTCAATGTTAGGTGGTCTTCCACTTTGAAGGCGCTCATATGTGTGGAGCAGAAAGTACATCTTTATAAAACCACAAGCAATTTCCCGGTATAACCGCTGTAGCTCCAGTGCTCTTGAAGCTGCTCATCCCCAAGCGTAAGCTATGCAAGCACGCTCAGCATCACACACACCAACGCTTAACTCATACCTATGAAAACATCACCCTGCATATTTGGAATGCCTTTCCTCTGTTGTGGCGCCAAATCTCTAATATAATTTATTTCCCATCCTGCACTGCAGCTATTAAGATATTGCTGTAGGAAGAGTATGAAATAGCGCAGCAGAATTCCCAGCTGTCTCTGCACTCTGCCCTTGAAATCTATGGGAATTACCATTTTATTTACTGGCAGCACTCGTTCACCAGAATGGGTTACGGCTGTAGTAACAGCCTTATTCCACCTTGAAGAGCGCCATTTTCCACATTTAAATACTCCCCACAAGTGTTGCTTATTTCTTCAACACAGAAAAGGTTCTCCTGTTTTCGTGTTCTTTCCAGCTTTTAAATATCACAGAACCATTGTTTTGCAATCACCCGTGGTACAGAATACTTAAAAAGTGTCTGCTTATGCCCAGCAGTTCTTGCAATACAAAATTCCACCACGTAAATGCTGTTTTCAATACCATAGCTGGCAACATATGCACTCCGCACGCTCTGTGTGAAACCATCTATAGCCTCGTTGTTCTCTTCACATAGCTGCTTATAAATGTGCTGGCAGGCATTCACACTGTTTTGTCCGAATTTGCAGATGTACAGGTAAGTACTCGTTGTCATACAAATGTTTACTGCCAGCCCCCCACTTCGCTCCGCTATGAACGCAGCAATAAATCTAATCCTTCACTTTCACAGTTTGCAGCGTTCACCTCATTCCTTGCATTGTTGAACTGCTTGGGCGTTTGACTTTATAAAACCAGCATTGTCAGTTATTGCCTCATTTCAACCTACCAATGTAAAATGGTATTGACAAATTACTGTAAATCTGCACAACTGAAGGCCGTTCTTTGCCAAACCACGGATCCGAACCCCAGAGTGCCCATCCCGACAACAAACCGGGTCCGCATCGAAACCAACAATCAATGCCAAAGTGACTTCACAAACCCCGCAAACGTGTTTGCATACGCTATAAGCTGTTTTCCGCAATTCATAAAGTTATGAATCTTTATGTAGCCTAGACATTAAATTCAGATATCAGTTTGTCGAAAACCAAAGCTGCAAAGACTACACTTAAAGCAGGCAAAAAGAATGCTTTAAAGTCCAGTTAGTACCGATTTATTGCTTAAATCAGGAAGAATGCCCTCAATGTCACAAAGCAGGTACCCGAGAATGCTCCCCCAGAACAACGCGCCACAGCCCAGCACATGTATCCGTATGTTGCCAGTCACCCTTCCGAAGAAAGCTCGGCTACAACCGATACTTTAAAGCAACCATTTCCCAAACTTAAAGCCTGCCCCCCAGGCACAAATTCCTCACATTCCAACCGATCTCTAACACAGGAAGTGCTGTTATAGCCCTATGCCCATCAAGGGGTGAAACAATATTAAATTCAGAACACCTCCCAGTGTGCTGGAAAATGAAGCACATGTGCTTCGCAAGGCATGTGGATTATATGCGCAAAATGGTTATCGCATTTGCGAGCAACAATGAATTATAGACCCAACCACATTTAAAATGATCGAGATGAATAGGCGCCTCCCGCAACCCCCTCGGCCACGGTTCTCGGCGCGGCACCACCAGGCTTCCCCGCCTGCCTCCACACTCAAGCAACAGGGGCACCTGCTTCATTTACATGTACTGGCAGTTAACCACCCCACGGGCGCCCCTTCATAACGGAACCCGAAGTAACAGTCATCAACAAAACATGTACAATACGATAATACCGCAAAATATAATACAAACCGGATCAACACTACGCCACGGCCCCCCGACCCAGCCCACCACATTCCACCCGTCACCGACCGGACACCGCTCTCCACGTCGACGACGCTCCTGTGGCCCTGCTGTGGTCCGAGGAGACAAAGAGAACGAAACTCCCAGAGCCCACCCTTAAATAACCTGCTAAGTTTTGTTTCTTCCTGATGACATCAATTGGGCCAGCCCTTCTTTATCCAGCCCCTCTTCTCAGGGCCAGACCCCGGAGGAGGCTCAGCCCCGTGGCGCTACTAAGGGCACCCCTCCGCTAGGCGCGGGGGGCGCCTGCTCAATATCGGAAACAACTTAATCAATGCAGCGCAGGGGAAGGTCAGCTGGAGCTGTTTTAGTTCATGGAGGAGGGAATGGGGCTGTGGGCCAAGGTGGCGGTCGCACCGTTCCGCCATAGCTGATGTTTTCTAAGAAGCCTTCTGATGAGTTCAAAAAAGAACAAGAGCATTACATCTTCAAAACGAATCTGTGGTGAACTCCATTATACTTCATAAACCATGTTCAAATCCTTTACTTAAAAATGTTTGAAAGTCACATTTACGCTGTGTGTGCATATATATGTTTCTCTATATCTATATATACAGCGTGTGACTTTCAAACATATATATATATATATATACACACATACACACAATAACACACACATTGTGACATTGAACTTCATATATACATACATGCATATATATCTGTATATGTGTATGTGTGTGTGTGTGCGTGTATTACCTACTGGCGGTCGCCAGTGGGTAGTTATAGTTAGGACCTAGTTTCCATAGGAAGAGCGTTTTTTCATTTCCCAATAACTTAGGCGTCGTTTGACGAATACTCGTGAAATTGTCAAAACTAGTATGACACTCACTTCAGCTGCTGTTTTGAAAGTTTTGCGGTGATCGGTCAAGCAGGGGCCGAGAAAAGGGGGGGAGGGGTCCTAAAACACGTATTCCCTATGTTCATTCCCGTAGGAACTTTAGACACAGCTACCGCCCGAACCGCTGAACTGTATTACACCAAATTGGGCAGAAAGGTAGCTGCTGGTCCAGAGAAGTGCCTTTTTTGGTGAATGAATGAATGAATTATTTTATTTGCATAATTACTTAAAATCATTGCAAAGTTGCAGTACGATTTCAAAATTATTTTATAAATACATATATCAAATCGTATATACATATATCAAATCGTATATAAAAATAAAAAATATCATTTGAACACCTGTCGCAGACCATTTGTAAAAGTGGGTATTACCCTAAAATACATTGGTTTAAAATTACGTTTGGAAAGGTCCCTGTTCCTTATATGTTCTTGAGAGAAAAAAAAAAGTCACTTAATGCATTGCGGTTTTGTAGGGACCATGCGGTCCTTTTCTGGAGAGGATCCTCACCGTTCGTCTCCTGTTACTACAGGAGTCTTAACAATTGCAAGCGCACAATTTTCTTCTGTGCTGTTTTCAATTAGGACCCTTTGTGTCATATTCATGAATTTGCCAAATTTGGCCAGATCCGAGGGCTCTGCGCAGGACTGGAGCAGGGCCACTGCTCAACGCATTTTCTGAGCCCATGACTTAAAAACATTGGTTTTAACAATTTGCATCGTTGTTGCAGTAAGGCAGGGCAGCAACATATTAGGTGTACCAACGATTCTGCACTATAGTTGCACAGCCTGCATCTGGTTATCTTGCTCAACGATTTCCAGCCCGGGTTCAGTTCCTTTATTGGCAGTGGAACTAGGCGCGCCCATTGAATATCTTTCAAGCACTTCTTTCCTAGGGGGTTGTTCATATATGGCTGGTTTTTGTGCGACTCGTATGCTTTAGTTAGGCCGACCAACCCTCTGATGTCCTTGAGTCTAGCTATATCTTCATTCCTTGATATCAGGGTGGTTTGTTTTGTCGTGTAGTTCCTATAATACTCCTGCAGGACCTGCGCGTTTAGATAACATAAACTGCGTGCTTGGTGGCAGACTGGCTCTGTGCACCCCCACCGCGTATGTTAGCCTGTTTTGCATTAGCTAGCTCACAGTGCCACTAGAATCTCCTCTTATCGTGGAGAGATTAGTTCCTGGCAACCTTAGATCATGACAACCCTGATCCCTCAGAATCGTGGAAACAATGTACTACTTTTCGCTCAGTCACTCGTGCTTACTTGTTCGGTTTGTCTCAGAGAGTTACACAGAATAAACAGTCTGGGCAAGCTTTCAATAAGTATTTATTGAACAGTTGTTACTCTAGTGTAAAATATATGTGCTGCAACAACCAGCAGACAGTAGCAGAGATATATTATCAGCAGTACGATAAAAGTGAAAGGATAGTACAGTTCTACCATATTGCAATAATGATGGTTACAAACATGAATATATGAAATGCATTATAAAAGTGTGCGTACTCCTACGATGCCTAACTAGATGTACCTAAGTGTACCTAGCATGTGTGTAGGTCTAAAAGCCTAAGAGCCAAGAATCCCTCTAGGATTTAGTGGAACCCCATTACCTGAATAGAGTGTGGGACCCCGTCCTGGTCTCGAGTTGGACACCCCACAAGGGCTGTGTTAGACCGCTGTCAGCTGGAGCGACTGCATGCAGGAGCCTCAGCGTCTCTGGTCAGTGTGTCGGCATGGAAGTCTCGGTTCCCTCTGCCTTACTGGGGCAAGATGTGGTGTATTTATACCCTAAAGTGTCTCGTCCCTTTGTATGGTTTGTATTGGTCTTTATTGGACATGAGGAAGACATCAGGGGTGAACTTTGTACATACATATTATGCAGGAGATGTAGCTGGTGAAGGCTCATGCATAATTTATGAGTACATTGTAGACCTGTGTTCGGGAAAAACCCTTCAGTGTTCAAACCACAGACTAGATAACATTCAACCCTCAGAGTTCGTGGTGTACTTTAGGGAACTAATGTAGGTGAAAGATCATGCCTATATTAGGGCATAGGAGATCATGACTATAATAGGGCATATACGATTATGACCATAATAGGGCATATACGATTATGAACATAATAGGGCATATACGATTATGACCATATACGGTATATATAAACATGTCTATATTAGGGCCTCTATACGAAACATAACAGTTTATTTAGCGTCCTCTTTATTGCTGGATGG
>CAWUFW010024698.1:0-56247 GCA_963921515.1 Calotriton arnoldi | reverse complement strand
AATTTGGTTTATTATCCATCACTTCCCTGAGTTTTGTTAGTTTTGGAGTTGGAATAGTAATTTATTATGTTTTATTATCCAGTACTTTCCCTGAGTTTATTTAGTTTTGGAGTTGGAATAGTAATTTAATATGGTTTATTATCCAGCATTTTCCCTGAGTTTTGTTGGTTTTGGAGTTAGGAATAGTACATTTTGATTGTTTTTTAGTTATTTCTATTTTTCTATTTTGAATGCATATTTAAATAAGAAAGGAGATGTATGTTAGTTATTATTGTAAACATTTTCATTGGTTACACATGTTTTTTTTTTATTTTACAGTTTATTTCTTCGCATTTGGTTTGTTATACATTTTTTGCAATATTAAAAACATTATTCAGTTTTGATGTTGTTCAAAATGTATTACAGCATTAATATATTTTAACATACATTTTCTATGTTGAATTGGAAAATTAACTTAGGTATTTTAACATACATTTTCACGTAGAATTTGAAAATTAACAATAATTTTAATATACATTTCTCATGGAGTGGAAAATTAACAATATATTTTATGTAAATGTTTTAAAACAAAATTGAAAAATTGTAAAATTTTGAATTAGTCATATAATTATAAAGTAAATATATTAATAGATAATTTATTTTAAACTTAATTTATTTTATTGTTTATTTTTATGAGAAAAATAAACATTTAATATTAATTTTTTTACACAATTTTTGAATACATATTATATAATTTTATTTTTGAATACAATTATATAATATGTATTTTACATATTTTTGCATATTTTTAATATTTAGTATATTGAATACTATTTTATTCCAATAAAATTAAAAATATAGCTAGGATAATTTACAAATATATATTTGCCCACATGGTATTTTAAGATTATAGATTTTAATATTTTTGGTGGTATTTACAGTACATGAAATAAAAATACATTTTAATATATATCAAATATTATATTTTAATTTTTTATTTTTTTATAATATGCATTATTCAATATATATTTGCACAATTTTTTGTATAGTTTTGGAACATTTGTAAAAATGTTTACAATATATAAAAATATACATTTATTTGTTTGCATTTTAATATTATTTCTCCATTCTTTTCTATGGGGAGTAAGTCTTTTCCATTTTTATTACGCAGTTAATTTTTTTCTAGTTTCCTCACTTTTCTATCTATCTGTTTCGTTTTTAAGTCATTTTGGAAGATGGAACCTCCCGGTTGGGAGCTGCATTTCGATACGCTTAAGGTAAGTTTGATTTAATTAACTTTTAAGGTAGTTTTAGGGTAGGAGCGAGGTGGTAGTAGTAGTGTAGTTAGCTTTGTGAGAACCGTATTTGTTCATTTTTGGTGGAGTTAGGTGTTGTTTTGGTAGTTTAGTGTTTTATGTGTTTGCCGTAGTGTTGGATTAGAGTAGAAGTGTTATGTAGTGTTAGTTATGTGTTGTTTAATTGTGTTATTTTGTGTTTATTGTTAATGTTAATATTTGTGTGTTTATACGTTTGATTGTGGGTGGGTGTTCTTTTATTTTCTTTACAGGTTTTCTGGATCGTGAGCCGGACAGTGGTGTGCGACCCTGGTTTTTTTTTAAGCTATTTTTCGGGTTTTTGAGGGTTTCGATAATGAGAGGATTACGTCATTGGAGCCTTTTTTCTACAGTTTAATTTTTGTATTTTTTAACACTAATTTTCCGGGTTTTTTCGGGTTTTTCGGGTTTTTTTCTGGTTTTTCGGTTTTGTTTTTGAGAGGATTGCGTTGTTGGACTCATTTTTTCTACTGTTGTATTTTTGCATTTTTTTAGTTCTCTTTTTGAATGGATTTGTTTTTCCATCTATGTTCTTATGGATTTATTGGATTTACAGGATTGTCTACTGCTACATAACTGTACGTTATTTTTATTACTATGGGTGGGAAATGTTTTTATTACATTGATTTGTTTGTATTTTTTTATTTTAATAATTATATTATGTGATCTTTATTTGTCTTATTTTTAAAAATTTATATGACATAGTTATAATTATTAATTTAAAAGAGTCAAATTATGTTGTTTAAATGTTTGGAAATTTTAAATGTTTATGGTGTTTAGTATTGTTGTTTTTTGACAGCATAGATTTAGCTATCATGTCTAAGTATTCTGAACCTTTGGTGTTTTGCAAATAGTCTAGTTTTTATGTTGTAGATATTCATACATCGTTTTAGTTTGTTTACTTAGTTTAGGGCCGATTTTAGTTGGGATTGTTCTAGCCTTAGCTCGTGATAGCTTTGTTCTTTTTGATAGCTTCTATATGTTTGTGTAGGGTTGGTTGTCCTCTTCCTATTGTGGTTTGGAAGGCATTGTGCCATCCTTCCACTGCATTGTTTGTGTTTGATTTTGAGCTAGAATACTGTCATATACGTTCCACCAAGGTATTTAGAATTTGGGTTGCCTACGGTGTCCTGACCTATGTAGCCTTCCCACCCAAGTATCTTCAAAGTAGTCTAGGAAGGGAGTTAGTTTAGTTTCAATTGCCTGATAGAAGGGGCTTTTCAAGAAGTAGGTTATAATGGTTTGCTACTTCAGCTGTTTGGTACCTAGGCCAGAGCTATTCATTTTTTTTATTTGGTAGGCAAAGTTGCTATTGGTGGCGTAATCTATATACTTAAAGTAGATTTTTATAGGTGCCTCCAGATACTTTGATTAAAGTGGTAGTAGCAACCTTGTATTGCAGTGTGTGGGTATATTTTTTAAAACTGATTGAATCATTGATTGTTCAAAATCAATGATGATTTTTTGTGGAAAGTAGTTGTCGGTGTATTGTTTTAATATTGTTAGGAGCTCTATGTATGTGGTGTTTTGTTTATTAGGGAAGTAGTGCATATATGAATGGTATGTTAGTATCTTCATATTCGTACGTGAATTGTATATAAGTTGATAAAAGGCTTGGGGCTAACTTTTAATATGCCATCCATCATCCTCGACTTCACAGTTTTACGTTTTGTAAGTTATTTGTTGCAAAAGATGAGTATTCGCTTTTCATGACTTTTATTGTCTATGGAGAAGGGAATTTTTCATCTTTGAGAAATGGTATATTCAGGTAATATTTGTATTTCAGCAAAGGTTTGTGGGGTGGGTGGTGTTTGTGCTGTAGCCTCTTTTAGTTCGGGAAATTAATCTCTTCAAAGCGGGGATAGATGGTAGTTGTCCCGTGACATGCTTCAGGTACCCTAGTTAACACATTTTTAAGTATTTGGTTACTTGTTTTTTGTGAACTGATACTTGCTTCTCTGATTGTCTCGAGAGCATCTCTAACTTTAAATTCAGTTATATTGGTGGGATGGTTATGTTCTTTGACATTTACTACATTAGTTTCTATTGTAGTGACTCTCCCATAACAAGAGTTAGAGTGATATTTACTGCATTTCCAATGTTTTTTGTTTCCACTCATTTTCTCTTAGGTATAGGGGTAGCCCATGTAGCAGAGAAGTAGTTTCCCCTTTTGTGAAGTAATGAATTTTGCTCCCTCTGCCATTTTTTGGTTAATCTGTGAATATATGTATATATATTTATTAATTATACAATTTTGAACAGTAAACAATTTGTATAATTTATGTCAGAAAAAACTTACATGTACTTTGATTTTATTTTCTTGATGGTCCTTTTCTGATTGTTGATGAACCTTTTGTTATCAGCAGGAGAGTCTGACAAGGACGTGTGCTGGCCCGACATTATTTAGTTTGTATATCAATGGCCTTATGGATTCACTGAACACCACTAACAATGATGCACCTAGGCTTGCCTCTATTAATGTGGCTACACTGATGTTCGCAGATGATACGCTCCTACTTTCAAAAACCCCAATGGGTATCCAAAGGGTACTGGATAACTTCAATGATTTCTGCAAATCAAGGAGCCTAGAAATTAATATTGCTAATACCAAATTTATGGTCTTCAACCCATCCCACTCCACACGTCCAAACCCCAGTTTGAACAGAATTCCCTTAGAGAAGGTTTCCACATTTGATTATCTAGGGATAACCCTTAGCGAGCATATGGATTGGATGTCTCATATTGCTAAGCAAATACTCAAACTGGCACAACAAACGGGTGGGCTCTCTAGGGTGCACAGGGGGTCCTTCTTTAAACCTATTAGTCCCACTATTGAGATCTATAAAATGCAAGCCCTAGGTGCTGCTATGTATGAAGCTGAGCTTGGGGGTCATAACCTGGTAAGAGATATTATGGAGATAGAGAACAGCTTCATTAGGCAATTGTTGAATCTCCCCCCTAGTACACAATTAGTCCCCCTCAGACCAGATCTAGGTGTTAGACCTATTTCAAAGGGGATTGGACTCTTTTGGACTCTTTTGGAGAAGAATCTGGGCTACTCCCGAGCTGACCTCCTACAGATTGGGCCTGGAGGAGATTTTAGCACTCCTGGGGGTGGGAAAGTTACCATGGCTCCATTACATTAGGGAAACTTTGAAAAGCATTGGCAAAGTGAGCCTTTGGGATAATCCCGCTGAGGCTGTAACGATCCTGTCCAAAGACGAGTACTCCTCAGGATTCGTGTGACGCATTATGGGTTCCACCCCTTGACATCCCCAACTCCTACAATGACTGCACAGAGGTTTAGGGCGATCAAGTGAGGGAAGGGTAGGAAGGGAACAGCAGGGAGTAGAATCTGGAAAACAAAGAACAGCACTATGAGATACAAGGGCATGCAACACTACTCTCATATAGTCTCGCTAGGTTTCTAATTACCTGACAAGTCTCATATCACAAGCGGTATTCATGCATACCAGGTACGATTCTACTATGGGAGTCCTTGTCAGTTGTACAAAGGCTGTAGAAAACTTGAGGCCACTTGAGTAAAGCAAAATAGTCAGTGTTCCAGAACACCTTTGTAGAGCAACCACTCGTTAAAAGTCACGGGGGGTAATTTCCTGTTCCTATTCCCAACTTCTAGTCACAAATGATAAGAGAAAATGCCTGCAAACCAAGCTCCGTCTTCGGAGCAAATCAAACAGAACAAATGTAGCAACGTCTTAATTTCCTGGAGAGTAGCAGGCCTGAGAGCAATAAAGCGCGTTTCGGATCCGATTTCGGTTGTCACCAATCTCCCGCTCTTACCTTAGAGCGCGATGGGTTTTCTCAGAAAGTTTCTTCCTCCTCAGACTGGCGTCGTAAAGGAACAGCAGTCCCTCCTCATACCGTGCTCTAGGAAACGCCGAGCTTCCGTAACGGCTCTCTATCCGTCCTCTAAACGTGGGCCGAAACGCCCACCGTGCTTGCAGCCTTTCACACTGCCAAAAGAGAAATTCTGGGTCCAAATAATCAGACGCAACCTCGCGTCTGCTTCTCCTCTTTAGTCCCGGGTGATAGATGCGACAGGTTCGCATTCAGGATTACGCACGCCTTACCGTGAGTGTTGCGTCCTATTTAAGGACGTGGCTCCGCCCCCGCATCATAGGGCATTCTGGGATTTGTAGTCTAGGCAGGCGCAAGGTTTGCCACACCTGACAGTAGGTCCCCCTGCCAAGCGCCTCCTAGATCCAGGCTTATCGGGATGTCTGCGGTAGAATGTGCGAACCGCCACCGGGGCATGCACATTGACGCAAGGTTCCCATGAATCGTCTTCCGGGGTGTAGCCTTTCCAGGACACCAGAAACCACAACTTCCCTCTCCTGTACTTGGAGTCCAGAATGCTTTTCACCTCGTATTCCAGCCCACCGTTCGTAGCTATCGGAGGGGGTGATTTCCGTTTCGCCCCTACAGCGGGTTTCAAGAGACTGCAATGGAATACCGGATGGATCCGGAGGGAGCACGGCAACCGCAATCTGTACGCCACAGGATTAATCCTCTTTGTCACTGGGTAAGGGCCTATGAATCTAGGATGAAACACACTGCGCATTTTGAACTGGATGTTCTTAGTGGACAACCATACCATGTCCCCCACCGCATACTGAGGTCCGTCGATCCGGTGACGATCTTCCCATCCTTTATACACTAGCTTTGCCCGCAACAGCTGTTTCCTCACTTTCTTGTGCACCTCCTGCAGTGTTTTGATATGAGCACGAACAGAGGGTTGGTTGGCGATATCGTCAGGCAGGTCAATGGGCAAGATTCGGGCACAGAAACCATAATTGGCTGTGAATGGAGAGACGCCCGTAGAGCTATGAGGAGCATTGTTATATGCCAGCTCGGCCATCCATAGCATGGAAACCCAGGATTCCTGTGCTTCTTTTGAGTAACACCTTAAGTACTTTTTTAACGTCTGATTGAGCCTCTCCGTCTGCCCATCGGTTTGCGGATGGAAGCTCGTAGACACCGCTGACTCAACGTGCAGGGCTTGGCACCACATCCTCCAGAAGCTCGCAATAAACTGAGGGCCCCTATCCGACACAATGACCTTGGGAGTTCCGTGTAGTTTAACGATGTTCTGGAGCACCAATTGAGCGGTTTGTCCTGCAGTGGGCAGGTTTTTGCAGGGAACGAAATGACCCATTTTGGTGAGGCTGTCTACCACTACCAGAAGCGCAGAATACCCCTGATCCATAGGTAGTCCTGTGATAAAGTCCAAACTAATATGCTGCCATGGCAAGCGAGGAGTGGGCATGGGAATCAGTTTCCCTTTCTTTTTTGTCGTGTCCCCTTTTCCTCGAGCACAACTCTCACACCTCGATGCCCAGCCCTTGACATCTCGGACCAATGAATCCCACCAGAAATGTCTCTGCATCAACAGGATAGTTTTTTTTATCCCGGGATGTCCAGCCAATGGCGAGTCATGACACCAAGCATACGCTTTTTTCCTTAAAGCTCCTGTGGGGAGATACAGTTTATTGTTCTGAAACGGCAGACCTTTCTTGATGGCTCGGGCAGTATTCGCTCTGGCCCATTCCTCCCACTCTTAGGTGCTCCTATAACACCGTACTACCTCCAAGTATTGGTCGGCCTTGAGAACACACACCACTTTGGAGGGATCAATGATGGCTTCAGGAGGGACCGCGATCTCACCGTCGTCTGAAGCAAGACGGGACAAAGAATCTGCCTTGCGATTCTCCGACCCAGGCCGGAAAGTGATGATGAAGTCGTATTCCTCAAAGAAGAGCATCCACCTCATCTGTCTTTGAGAGAGATGCCTAGCCGTCTAGATGTATTGGAGGTTCCGATGGTCGGAGTATACCGTGATTGGATGCCGGGCCCCCCACAAGTAAGGGCGCCATTCCTGGAAGGCCTTTTTTATTGACAACAACTCCTTCTCCGCTATGTTATAGTTCTTTTCCGCCGGATTAAGCTTTTTGGAGAGATAGGCGACCGGATGTAGCTGTCCCGTGTGTTTGTCCCTTTGTGAGAGGATAGCCCCTATCGCCTCATCTGAAGCATCGGCTTCCACAATGAAGGGAGCATCCAACCGGGGGTGTTTAAGGACTGGTGCGGAGGTGAAAGCATGTTTTAGGTACTTAAAAGCGTCTGCGGCCTCCTGGGTCCATCCGAAGGGTACTCCCTTTCTGAGTAGCCTGGTGATCGGAATCGCCGTTTGCGAGAAACCTTGGATAAACCTGCGGTAATAATTGGCGAAGCCCAGGAAGCTTTGTACTTCTTTGACGTTCTTTGGAACCGGCCATTCCTGCACTGCCTGTACCTTCCTTTCTGCCATACCCAAGCCTTCAGGACAGAGCATAACCCCCAAAAACTCTACCTCATGCACTCCAAACTCACACTTGCTCAACTTGCAGTACAAATGGTGCTTCCTAAGGGTCCTTAAGACCTGCATGACATGTTCTTGGTGTTTTTCCTCTGAGTCCGAGTAAATCAGTATGTCGTCTATGTAGACAACCACCGAATGATCCACGTACTCTTTCAGTACGTCGTTCAAAAAGTACTGAAACGCCGCAGGGGCATTGCATAGCCCAAACGGCATCACGGTGTACTCAAACAGGCCATAGCGCGTCTTAAAGGCCGTTTTCCATTCATCCCCTTCTCGTATGCGTACCAGATGATACGCCCCTCTTAGGTCTAGTCTGGTGTATATCTTTGCTTCACGCACCTGATCTATTAAGACAGGTATGAGGGGTAGAGGATAGCGATTGCGGATTGTGTTTTTATTTAGCATGCGGTAGTCGCAGCAAGCTCTCAGTTCTCCGCTCGCCTTGGCTATGAAGAAAAGAGGGGATGCTGCAGGGGAACGTGATGGTCTAATGAACCCCATCTCCAAAAAATGGTCTATGTACTCCCTTAAGTGTTTAGTCTCTGGTTCTGATAGGGCATAGACCCGGGAGGCGGGTATGGTGGCTCCTTCTACCAAGTCGATCTGACAGTCATACCGCCTATGTGGCGGGAGTTTTTCCGCCTGGGATTTGCTAAACACATCCGCGAATTGTGTATATTCGCTCGGTAGAACCATCTCCCTCTCGGCAGCGGTGGCCACCAAAAACGGGTGGGCCAGGGCTGCCGCACAGGAGATAGGTTCGAGGAATAGATGTTCCTTACACACATCCGACAGAAAATGGATGGTCTTGTCTCTCCAATTAATGGTGGGGTTATGGTGACAGAACCATGGCATCCCCAGTATCACCTCATACTGTGGGGCGTCAATGATGTTCAAAACCACTTCCTCCCTATGTTGTCCCCCTCCTATCCCAACCGACAGGTGTAGAATCTCTGTCTGCTCCGTGATGAGTCCTGATTTAAGGGGCTGGCCATCCACTGCCAATACCTCTTCAGGGTTTTCTAGGGGCACCCTACTTATGTCTAGGTGTTGAACCAAGCCGCTATCTATGAAATTTCCGGTAGCCCCTGAGTCTAACATGGCCATTACCCGGAATACGTGTTGCTTAAATTCTAGACCCATCGAGAGCACCATATGGGATTCTGTATCCCTCACCCGAGTGGTGGCCAAAGAAGGTATCCTCCATTCTTTATCCACCACCAACCCTGAAGGAACAGAGGAAACACCGCTAAGGTCTGTGCCTAACGTTGATGCTACCGTTTTCTTGTTTTTATATGTCCCTCCTAGAGTTTTGGGCCTAGCGGGGCAATCACGAACGTAGTGCCCTTTCTTTCCGCAGTACATACAGAGTCCCTGAGTACGTCTACTCTCCCTCTCACTCTTGGAGAGTGGTGCTCGAAGAGCTCCTACCTCCATGGGTTCAGGAGTGGCTTCACTACCAGGCGCGTCTCTCCTAGGGCTCCTATCCGGCTGGTAAACCGACTTGTCCCCCCTACGTCTCTCTCCTCCTCTATCAGCTATACGTCCATCTAACCTCAATGCAAGACTGACGAGATCTGTAAAAGATCGTGGTTGGGGATCTATTCTGGCTATGACGTCTTTCAGCTCATCACAGAGGCCTTGGTAAAAAAGGGACATTCTCTTTTCTTCTGGCCAAGCTGCTTCCGCCACTAATCTATTGAAGGTGGTCAAATATGACACCAAGTCGCGTCTCCCTTGTCTCAACTCCAAGAGTTCTTTGTCGGCACTGAAGGTAGTGGTTCGCCTGTCAAATACCCCTTCCAAAGCAGATCTAAAACTGTCCCAATCTGACAAGATAGGGTCGTTATTCCGTACCAGGGGCACCGCCCAATTAGCAGCATCCCCTATTAGATATGAGATCGCAAAAGCTACTCTAGAGTGATGATTAGGGAAAGACGAAGGTTTGCATGAGAAATGCATCATGATCTGGGTTAAAAACACCTGTATTTTCATGGGGTCTCCGGCATAGCGTTCAGGGCTAGCTAAAGGAATGGGAGGAGGGACTGTGACGTGTATCTGGGGACTCCCTGAAGATATTTCAAACAGGTTTTTGGTTAGCTTTTCCACCTTCTCCCGCAAAGACGCGGTCTCTGCTCGGGAGGGTGCCAACTCCTGCTGAACCAAGGCTAGGGCTCTTAGGACCTCTTCCATAATCCCCCCCCTATTGCCACACACGAACCGGGATGAGTAAGTATCGTGGGTGCGTAATTCTGTAACGATCCTGTCCAAAGACGAGTACTCCTCAGGATTCGTGTGACGCAATATGGGTTCCACCCCTTGACATCCCCAACTCCTACAATGACTGCACTGAGGTTTAGGGCGATCAAGTGAGGGAAGGGTAGGAAGGGAACAGCAGGGAGTAGAATCTGGAAAACAAAGAACAGCACTATGAGATACAAGGGCATGCAACACTACTCTCATATAGTCTCGCTAGGTTTCTAATTACCTGACAAGTCTCATATCACAAGCCTTCTCCTTATTACCATAAAAGCGGTATTCATGCATACCAGGTACGATTCTACTATGGGAGTCCTTGTCAGTTGTACAAAGGCTGTAGAAAACTTGAGGCCACTTGAGTAAAGCAAAATAGTCAGTGTTCCAGAACACCTTTGTAGAGCAACCACTCGTTAAAAGTCACGGGGGGTAATTTCCTGTTCCTATTCCCAACTTCTAGTCACAATTGATAAGAGAAAATGCCTGCAAACCAAGCTCCGTCTTCGGAGCAAATCAAACAGAACAAATGTAGCAACGTCTTAATTTCCTGGAGAGTAGCAGGCCTGAGAGCAATAAAGCGCGTTTCGGATCCGATTTCGGTTGTCACCAATCTCCCGCTCTTACCTTAGAGCGCGATGGGTTTTCTCAGAAAGTTTCTTCCTCCTCAGACTGGCGTCGTAAAGGAACAGCAGTCCCTCCTCATACCGTGCTCTAGGAAACGCCGAGCTTCCGTAACGGCTCTCTATCCGTCCTCTAAACGCGGGCCGAAACGCCCACCGTGCTTGCAGCCTTTCACACTGCCAAAAGAGAAATTCTGGTTCCAAATAATCAGACGCAACCTCGCGTCTGCTTCTCCTCTTTAGTCCTGGGTGATAGATGCGACAGGTTCGCATTCAGGATTACGCACGCCTTACCGTGCGTGTTGCGTCCTATTTAAGGACGTGGCTCCGCCCCCGCATCATAGGGCATTCTGGGATTTGTAGTCTAGGCAGGCGCAAGGTTTGCCATACCTGACAGAGGCCTGCCAAATTGTGTCTAAGGAGGAACTTGTGAAATGCTACAAAGGGTTCAAGCTGTCTTCCCTCTTGATGAGCTCTTCTGGGTGTTCTGACAGCAAGATTTATAGGGCAAAAAGACATCTACAGATTGGAGGATTTTCTGGACAGAGTTCAACCGACTTTAGCAAGGAAGCTTTACATCCACTTTAGGCATGGATCACTTCCTTTACGCATATTTACCAACTGCTGGAGTGGCAATGGCCATGACTCATTGCAGAAATATCCATCCTGCGGCATAGCTGAGGAAACAGAGGCCCATGCTTTATTTTTTTGCCCAGCTTACAAGAAATCCAGGTCTAAATTGTCAGTCCAACTTTGCAGAAATTGGGGAACATCGCACTGTTCTGAGGCACTTAGAATTCTGAAGACTGACATATACCAACTCATTGTCTTTGCCATCTCTAGATAGCTATTTTGAATGAATGAATGATATAACTTTTAAAGCGCATGAAAACCCGGAGGCGTCTTGGCGCGATTTGGAGCAGAGAAGAGCCGTCGGAGTCCTGAATAGTGATGTAATTGGATCACTGATTAAAAAGCCAGGTTTTGGGTTGTTTCCTAAAGACAGGGGGTGAGGACGCTGCTTTCAGTTCAGGTGGCAAGTGGTTCCATTGCAACTCTGAAAAAGCTTCACCCCCCTCCCCCCAGGTGGCAAGTTTTAAAGTAGCAGCCTTTATACGTCTAGCAGCACTGGAGCGCAGAGTATTACCAGGTATATACCACTCAAGGTTTTTCTTAAAGTAGGCTGGGGCTTTCCTGTAGAGTGTTTTGTAAGCTAGGCAGAAAGTCTTAAAGGCGATATGATGGCTAACTGGGAGCCAATGCAGTTGTCTAATGGCTAATCTAGCCGTTTTAAATTTAGGAATTTTTTTAAAGAATCGTGCGGCAGCATTTTGAAGAGTCTGTAGTTTCTTAAGTGGGCCCCTTGAAAGGCCTACATAGAGACCATTACAGTAATCCAACCGTGATAAGACCAAGGCAATGACTACAGATTTCAGAAGATCTGCCGGAAGAAATGTTTCTATTTTTTTGATAGTTCTAAGCAAGTAAAAGGAGGAGGAAGTGACCTTGTTGACTTGGTCTTTGTATTTTAGCTCCCTATCCATCAGGATACCTAAATTCCTTACTTTTGAGGTCGGCATTGGTGGAGTGCCCAGATCCGATGGCCCCCAGTTCAAAGACCAGATGGGCGGCTTATTGCCGAACAGGATGACCTCTGTTTTTGTGGAGTTAAGCTTCAGGCAATTACCATCCATCCATCTGCTGACTGCACTCATGCAGTTATTGACAGTGCTCCCAGAATAGTTTTCACTTTTTGCAAGTGATACTATTATTTGTGTGTCATCGGCGTATGACGCCAGTGACAGGCCAAAAGATTTAATCAGGGAGGCAAGTAGTGTGACATAAAGATTAAACAGGGTGGGGGATAAGGAGGAGCCCTGTGGGACCCCACAAAGTAAGAAGTATGGATCTAAGTTAAATTCGCCCAGTGACACCACTTGACGGCGTCCCGAGAGAAAGGATTTTAATAAGGTCAGGGCTGTGTCTCTATTCCCAAGATCCTGCATACAGTCTACCAGTATCTCATAGTTGACTGTATCGAAAGCCGCTGAGAGATCCAGCAGGATAAGGACCGCATTGCCCCCTCTGTCAAGGGATGTTCTGATTCCCTCTGTAGCTGTAATCAAAGCAGTTTCGGTACTAAGATTTTCTCTAAAACCGAACTGTGTATCATCCAAAAGATGATTATCCTCATTAAAGGAGGAAAGTTAAAGATTCAAGAATTTTTCTGCTAGTTTGGCCGGGTAAGGAAGCTGAGCTATAGGTCGATAGCTCTTCGGGTTCAGAATATTAAGGTTGGGCTTCTTTACGCGAGGAAGCACTGAGGCCTATTTCCAGGAAGTGGGGAAAATCCCTGTGTTGAACATGGTAGAGAAGATAACAGATAGATGACACGCTATAACTTCTGGAACCAGGTGGACAATCTTCAGGGGGCATAGGTCGAGGGGAGACCCTGCTTTAATCTTTGGGATAAGTTCCGCAATCAGCGCCACTGAAGGGGGCGTAAAATGTCCGAAAGTGACTGACTTAGTTCTTAGTTTTGTAGATATACTATACTATACTGGTGAAATGTTTATAGATGTTCATAACATTTTCCTGGAAAAAACAGGCTAGGGAATCACAAAAACCTTGGTTACTGACTGCTATATTAATTACAGTGGGGGTAGTTTTTTTATAGTTTGAAAAAGGGTTTTAGTTACGTCTTTAGTTGTTTTTATTTGTTCTGTGTAGTATTTAGATTTGGAAGCAAAAAGGTTTTTTTTTATAACTTCCTATGCAGATTTTATATCTTTCCTTCTCCTCTAGCTTATATTCTATGCGCCATTTGCGCTCTTGTCTTCGGCATTCCTGTTTGATAGTTCTAAGAGATTCATCAAACCAGGGTTGAGACATCATTATTTTGTTCTCGTCCGGAACCCTAATAGGAGCAATATCATTAACGGCCGAACAGATCCAGTTAGAGTAGTCCTCTGCCATCTGATCTGGATTAGTATCTTTTAAGGAAAGTGATTGTAATAATCAATAGTCCAGGTCAGTGGCTTGGACTTTAAGCCACGTGCGGTTGGCCTAGCGCAATTTATGTATTATTGGAAGAGAGCTACCTTGTAATTTTAAGTTCCATATTACTGCATAGTGATCTGTCCAGGTTAGTGGCAGAGAGTGGATGAACTTAATATCGGGGTTGTTGGTGAAATCCCATCTAGCCTGTGGTCCGCATGATGGGTGGGCCCCTCCACTACTTGGGCTAAGCCAAGACCTGACAGCGTATCTAAGAGGTATTCTGTTTATGTGTCTGAACGATTATCCAAATGAAAGGTAAAATCCCCATTGACCGTAAGGTCAGATTTCAATAGAAGGACTTCCAGTAGCTGACTGAGATTTCCTACAAATGTTGCTCTTGGACCAGGGGGACGATAGATAAGCATCCCATTAAATGATTGGGTCTTTGTGACTTCAATGTTGAATATCACCGCTTCCATACCCTCAGCAGTGACTGGGTTCAAAGTCACTAACAGGTATTCCCGATACAAAATAGCTAGTCCACCACCCTTTTTGATGGGTCTGTTGAGGCGGAATACGGTAGAACCATCAGGTGTTGCCATTGTAACCTCAGGGCCCGATGAGTCATCTGCCCATGTTTCTGTTACACACACCAGGTCTAAGCGCTGGTTAGAGATGAATTTGGATACTTCCATATGGAGTTTTACCATCGATCTGGTGTTCAAAGGGGCACAGAAGATGGCAGGCTGGTCATCTGAAAGCTGAAGTCTAATAGAGGAGTTTTCAGGAATAGGGCCTTCCATGGGTGGGTGCACAGTCAGAAAATTACTGTTACAAATGGAGCAGGGGGATCGATAAGGGTTCAATCACAGCTGCTTTGCTTAACGGAGGACAATTGGCTGACTTACTCGTAGCCTTTAAATCGAAAAGTGCTTCTCGTGAGTAACTGAGCCTTTGATGTGGATCTGTATGAGGACGGCCAGGGGGACCGGCACTGGGCATGGTCTTGGCGTGGACAGGCGCAGATGGGCAGGCCCAGGGCTTTAAGTGGGCTGGGTCTCACCGGGTTTGAGCACCGGCAGTTTTTTAAAGGGGGCCTCGAAACGGGTCTCTATCGGGCTCTGTTTTGGGCCCTGGCACAGGCGGTCCGTTTTTTTTCCGGACTGCATTGACAGCAGGCACATCGATGTGCACTGCTCACACTGCTCACTTCTCACTAGTGGAGAAGTTACGGCATGACGTCATGCCAGGGGAGTGTTGTAGGGGAAGGGAAATCCTTTAGAGAGTCATTTTCTCTCCGGATTTCCCTTCTCTTTCTGAAACTCAGGAGCAGCAACATTGTCGTGGCCAATAGTAGTCCTGACTTGTTGTAGGTATGATGTTACTTGTTGTATCATATATCTGGATGCAGTGACAGAAACAGCAAAATGCAAGTCGGGCGGCACACTATGCTAAACACAGATTTTTAGCTTACGTGTTTTAAGCCACGCCCTTAATCACATTGGTCGCGCCCCTTTATGAGACCCCCAAGTTTTTTTATCCCACTTAAAGCCCTGAGCATGCCTTTGGCGCGAGCTCGTGCGCCCGCTGCACGCGTCCCCTGCGCGTCGGCGCCATCCTCCTGTTTTATAGTGAGGGAAGTAGGTCAGGCGAACACCTAGACCGTCGCCCTCCCAAAATGGTGGCTCTCGTCCGAAGGAGATCACGACTTCTGCCCCTCTCTCTACTCAATCAGCATGGAAGTGCTGCGGTGGACCGGAGAGGAACGGTATCACCTGCTGGGGGCTGGCAAACTAGCTACCCGGGAAACAACATATAAGATTAGCCAGGTAAGTTTGTCTGCAGAGTAGATCGCCCAGGAGTAATAAATAGTAATTCAAAAAGTACCGTGAGCAAGTTAAAATAAATGCAATAAAGAGAAAGTTAAAATAATTGCTGAAAAGGTTTGTTTCCGTGTCAGCAAGCTCTGTCCGCTGCACGTCAGCACATCACATACTAGTCCCCATGGACACATGTAAAAACGTATTGAGCACGCTATGGATACATATGGAGTGTCCACTAGTATGTGATGTGAACCTATTAGAGCATTGATTTTGAAAAAAAAGCCATTTTGAAGAGAGAGAAAAAAATCTTATTGAAGCAATAAACTGAACAATTTTTGATTCAATGGTTGAATTTTGATTTCCATTTGGAACTTGGCAGTGCATATAAGGGACGCTTCCACAGGTGGATAGCACCATTTTTTCTAATGATTAATACACGTCTAGGATCAGAAGACGATACCTTGTTGCACGCCAACAAACCTACCCTAATTTAACGGAACCCCAGTGAAGCTGGAGCAATTTTGAGGAGTGCGTGATCCAGTGATATCAATTGTGTAAATTATAAATGTAACTTCTATCTAGTGGTGCGTAAATTACAAATTTAAGTTATAACTATAACTTTAAAATTTCCCAAGGTTGTATAGTTTAAGTTGGTATTGTACATAAAAAATCAAGAAAGTTTTCCCAACTAAGATTTAACATTTGTTAAATATATATATGTATGTAGTTACTGCAATTCTAAATATTTTGCATGATAAAGAATGCTAAAAAACTAGGATTACAGATGACTAGGCTTCCCTTTTCATCAGAATTAGGTACGCAGACTCAGAGCAGCGACTTCCTCTGTTGATAATTCCTCAAGACTCAAGTTTGCAATCATACCACAGGGGCTTCTGCAACCAGCCAGACTAGCTGATTCGAATTTGCCTCAGTCATGTATAGTTCTGAGTAATATGGAGAAGGTGGGTAACGAAACTGGATCAAGGGCAAGCATCAGAATCAAGCATGAAAGATGCTGTAAGCAAGAAGCCTGTGAACAAATCCAAGCTTGACACTAGTTTGAGTGCTGAGAAATTATCATAAGTAAACTAGGAAACATCTACATGTAGCATTCACAAGTGTCCAAATGGTCATATGAAAAGCAAAAAGTCTACCAGCCAGAGGGCTACAGTCTAATCATTTTAATAATAGTCATTATTGCCTAGTTATCCATTAGACTATTATATCATACAGTGATGTGTGTGTACTCATTCTGGGGTCTGGAGTATGGCTCCTCATCTATAAAATGAAAAGATTCTCTGGCATGTCAGACGTATTCCTAGGATCCCCAACAGTCCTGCAAGTCTTGCCTAAAAGAGAGGGTAAAAAACACCTTTCGTCCATTTTTCCACAGAGGATGAGGCTCAGATATTTCCTATTGTCTGGTAATGTGTTCAGAACATAAAGCACTGCTATTTTTTTCATTGCTGTAGCCTACTACTCAGCCTCCTCCTTTCTTTCTACATTTCTGCCCAAATGTACATTTTCTAAAATCAACAGTAATAATCTTTGTCTAAAAGTCGAATCAATTTCCTGTACTTTACAAATGGATGTAGAGATCAATTTGGACATATAAATTCCTGGATTACAAAGGCTTGATTTGCCCTACTAAGCTATTTTTCGATTATCGTAGTAGATCTTCTTCCTCTTGGTACACACCTGCTCTGATTTCAGCAAAACGGGTCTCCGAACTGTTAGAAAGGTGATGGTGTTCCAATTATCATCTAGAAGACAAATCTAAATAGGTTGTTGCACTCAAAGGTCACAAAAGGGAGTTCAGGCTGGACCACACTTACTATTATGACTCAAAAGATTTTTACAATTGTGAATTAATTCTCCAATCCCATTAATGTTAAATAAACTGTCTATAAATAAATGTGTTATATTAAATTAAAATGAGTTTTTAAAGATTTATTTTCAAAAATCCCATTTAAAGTAAATTTTTTATATTTACTGATTATGTATTACAAAGTTATGTATAGAATTAATTTAAATGTATTTAATTATTTTTAAGTTACATTTATTTGTAAATTAGAAAATACTTAAAACATGTATTTTTTAATTTATATATAATTAACAATAAATGAAATGTAAATATTTTGAAAGAGTTGAAATAAATAATTAATTTTAACATTATTTCCTATGGAGTTCTATTTTAAGTCCCAGCCTCCATTATTTTCCATACCTGTTGATGGCCATCTGTAGAGCTAGACTTACTCCATGTCTGAGCTGTAGTACATTTACTATTGTTTTGGGACCTTTTTAGATTCTTTTTTTATAAACCTTTTTATTGGGTTTTGCATTGTAAAAAACAGTATCGTATGACTTTTTACAGCTTATGGCAACAGTGCGAAATAAAAGAGAAATGTCAGTACAAATAAGCACAAACTCTTCAGATGGAGTTGTTTGTGGGGCACACTTCGGCATGCAGATCTGCCTTGTCATAGCTGGCGCCGTCAAATCGTAACTTGTAGTGAACTGTGGGAGACTGAGTGGGTAAGGTGGCGGGCAGGTCTAGTTGCAGTGATAGTTGCGAATTGGGTGGTTCTAGGTAGGGGATAGAGTGGGTGGCGCCTCTGCGTATTAATAGCTGGTGGGAGTGGATAGGGGCTTGTGAGTGGCGGGCGTTGTGTTGGAAAATTCCATCCCAGGAAAGGGTCTTACATGAGCGGAGAAGGGCTGGTGCATTCATGGGGGCAGGTCGTTATTGCTCGCCACCTGGCGAAAGTGTGTGAGCAGGGTAGCCCACTGTGGAGATATGGGTCGCCGGCATATCCAACGGACCTCCTCGTATTGAAGGGCGTCCTCCGCCACGCCCTATTTGCTCATTGCCCTCGACTGGGGGGGCCTTTGGAGAGCACTAGTGGAGTGTAACCATTTGCTTAGCGAGTAGCAGGGCCAGGGATGCGAAGCGGGTCCATATTTTATGTTGCTTCTTGCGTTTGAATATGCCTACGGAGCATGCCTCCCAAGTGCCTCGGAGCTCTGTGACCTAACGCAAATGTGATATGGATGACATGCCAATAGTTTTGGAGGGCTGGGCATGACCACAGCATGTGCATCAGCATTGCGTCTGAGGTCTGGCAGCGGGGGCATTCAAACTGCGTCTCGGGGAAGTAGCGGTGCAGCTGAGCAGGGTTTAGGTAGGCCCTATGCAAAATAAAGAACTATGTTCTTGAACTGTGAGTTGCGGAAAACTTTCTTTGGGAACTCAAGTGCCCGTTCCCACTCCCTATCATGGAGCACCCTCCCGAACTCGTCCTCCCATTTTTTGCGAAGTGCTGTGAGAGGGGCTATTGTCAGTTCATGTATAGCTTTATACAACCAGGTAATAAGGTGGCGGCCTTGCTCCATAGTCAATATGGTCCGAAGTACCAGGTGTGTCGCAGGGTCTTCCCCTGAGAGATCCCAGAGGGCATGGCAGGTGTGGCTGAGTCGTCTGTGGAGGAGGAACTGCCCTGGTTAGAGACCACTCTCCTCGGCCAGTTGATCAAAGGAAAGGAGTTGATCCTCCGTGAAGAGGTCGCCCACCTCGAGCAGTGAATGGTCAGCCCAGACCCATAGCTCCCCGGTGGTATAATAGTCTTGGCTGTGGGGAAGGCGAACCAGAGACAAATTGTGGCATAGAGCAGAGTCTCCTGGGAGAGGCGGTGTATCCTGGCCATGCAAGTCTTCGCTACAGTTACCTGCAGGGGCCAGGGGGTTGTGGATTGTGCCCCTGGGAGGAGTAGGCATTGAATTGTAGACATCAGTAAGGGCTCAAGGTCCGAGTTGGCCTCGTCCAGGTAGTACCCATCCGTCCAGCGGGACAACCAGTAAAGCTGTGCCACCAGAAAGTATGCTTCAAAGGATGGAGCCCCCAAGCTTTCCTGGTCCATTGGCAGCTGTAGTTTAGTCAGGGCGACTCGCCGGTGACCGGGTCCCCATATGAGAGAGCAGAGGAGTGTGTCCAACACCTTGAAGAAGGAGAGGGGTGGTATAACCAGAAGATTCACACAATAATTTAGAAGACAGGGCAGAAAAAACATTTTTGCCAAGGCGATTTTGCTGATAGGAGCCAGGGGAAGGGACTGCCAGAAGTGTACTTGGGATCTAAAGCCCGCCAAGGCCCTGCGGAGGTTCCCCTCTTAGAGGTCCAGGGGGGTTCGATAGAGGCAGACCCCTAAGTAACGCATCGCCTGTGGTGTGCCAGTTGAGGCGGGAGTCACAGAGATATGTATCCCGAGGTGGCTGTTCTGGGCTTAGCGAGTAGGTTGCCGACTTCACCCAGTTGACTCGAAGCGCAGCCGCAGCGGCGTAGTCTACCAGTACATCCCGGAGGGGTGTGAAATCGACTGCAATGTCCCGAATATATAGGAGCGGATCATCCACATATAAGGACACTGCGTGTGTCGTGTTCACCAACGGAATGCTGCATTCTCAGCCTCCCTCACGCAGCCGCAAGGCCAGAGGCTCGATGGCGAGTGCAAATAAGAGGGGGGAAGCGGACATCCCTGTCTCGCCCCTCGGCCCACCGGGAAGGGAGACGCAACCTGGGGACCCAAGCGGATCCGGGACGTTGGTTAGAGTACAATAATTTTGTAAAAGCCAGGAGCCTGGGTCCGATCCCGATGCAGGTGAGCACTACGAACAGGTAATGCTAGGTCAGCGTGTTGAATGCCTTCTCTAAGTTAAGTATGAGGCAAGCCGCCCGTGGGAATTGCCCCCTCACCTGGTCCTGTACATGGAAGAGGCGGCAAATTTTCTGAGAAGTACTACGGCCCGGGACAAATCCGTTTTGGTGGGGTGTACCAGCTCCAGAAGGATCTGGGCATATTGATCAGTCAGAATTTTACCTAGGATTTTGTAATCACCCCCGAGTACAGCGATGGGTCTGTAAGAGGCCAGCTGCGTGGGGTCCCTCTCTGGTTTAGGGAGAGTAACCAGGAGGGACTTGCGTAGTGAGTGGGGGAGTTCACCACCGCGTAGCGCTGCTTTGCACATTTCCACCAGGCGGGGCACAAGGAGACACAAAAAAGTGCTATAATACTTCTTGTGCAGACCGCCCAGGCCCGGGGTTTTGTTCCGAGCAAGGTCTTGGATTGGCTGCTTACTTCTACTGGTGTAATCTCCACTTCTAAGGAGAGTCTGTAGGGGTCTGGATGTGAGGGAGGGCGATGTCAGCTAGGAACATGTCTGCCAGGGTCCCCTGCCGGCCGTCTAGATGGCCCTCAAGGAGGGCGTAGCGACAGTCCTTGGCTACTGTCCTACTGGTTTCCTGAAAGGGAACCCCAGGTCGGATCCACACCATGGCGCCCTGCGCATACGTCAAGTAGGTTGTGACTCAAAAGAGGCCTCTCCAATGCTTGCGCAAGCAGTCCAGCTCCCCGACGTGTCTCTTGTAGGAAGACTACCTGTACCCCTTGACGTTTGATGTAGGAGTAGACAGCATAGCGCTTCCTAGCAGTGTGCATGCAGCACATGTTTAGGGTGAGGAATTGCACCATGATGGTGTGTGAGTGACGTGGGCGCAGGGTGTAGGGAAGCCACCCCCTCAATCGCTTTGCCCGTACCTTGGGAACAATAGAACGCCTGCCCGCTAGGGTGGTGGAGTTGTAAGGGAGAATGTGGTGAAGGGAAACTGTAACAACTGGGGAGGGAGATAATACCAAAACTGGGAGCCTACAGAAACCAGCGGTATACCCAAACTAAGCATGGTGGTTATACACTTCTGTATCGTGGGGTAACGCTAATCGTGGATGTAAAGCAGAGTAGCCTAGAAGCCCTTCAGTGTCAAGGATCAGGGTTTACCGGTGGCGGCGAGAGGCAGCCAGTAACCAAGGCAGACATCATCAAGGGCCTGGAGGAGTCATGCGCCCCCGATGGGAGGTATACGTGTGCATCGCTATGTGTGTTAGCAGGGTGTCGCGGTGAGAGGAACCAGCACGACAATGATGGTCCGCTTGGCTCCAGTGAGATATCAAAACATAATTATGACAGTCGCCAGTCTATCAGAGAGGTCAATATCCCAATGTTCAAATAAGAGTATCTGCTGTCTGCGGGGTCACCAGCGGAGGGGGTCTGTGAGTTGTTTCGAGAATTGTCGGCGTGGAAGGTGTCTTCCTCTGAGGAGAATATGTGAGGGCCCATCTCGTCGTCTGTTGTAGCAGTGTTGGACCCCATGGGGCACAGGGTCAAGACTGATTTGCATATGGCTGGGTCCAAACTGGGGTGGCGTAGTGGGCAAAAGAACGATGGATTTAACCCAGATCTTTTGACTGGGGGAGAATGTTTGCATTGTCAGCATTCCGTCCATCATTTGTTTGCTGTAACACTTTTCGCCCTAGGTGGGATGGGTATGCCCAGACGTGGGTCCCTTGCTCACTGCGCCACTGGATTCAAGCTAGCCTGGCTGAAGAAGGGTGACATACCCTGAAACCGGACCCAGGATGCTTGTTTCCGTTCCAGGGAGGACCTGGCCTGGCAGTTCGGTCTGGACTGTTCCCATGGGGCACAGGGTCAAGACTGATTTGCATATGGCTGGGTCCAAACTGGGGTGGCGTAGTGGGCAAAAGAACGATGGATTTAACCCAGATCTTTTGACTGGGGGAGAATGTTTGCATTGTCAGCATTCCGTCCATCATTTGTTTGCTGTAACACTTTTCGCCCTAAGTGGGATGGGTATGCCCAGACGTGGGTCCCTTGCTCACTGCGCCACTGGATTCAAGCTAGCCTGGCTGAAGAAGGGTGACATACCCTGAAACCGGTCCCAGGATGCTTGTTTCCGTTCCAGGGAGGACCTGGCCTGGCAGTTCGGTCTGGACTGTTCCCATGGGGCACAGGGTCAAGACTGATTTGCATATGGCTGGGTCCAAACTGGGGTGGCGTAGTGGGCAAAAGAACGATGGATTTAACCCAGATCTTTTGACTGGGGGAGAATGTTTGCATTGTCAGCATTCCGTCCATCATTTGCTTGCTGTAACACTTTTCGCCCTAAGTGGGATGGGTATGCCCAGACGTGGGTCCCTTGCTCACTGCGCCACTGGATTCAAGCTAGCCTGGCTGAAGAAGGGTGACATACCCTGAAACCGGTCCCAGGATGCTTGTTTCCGTTCCAGGGAGGACCTGGCCTGGCAGTTCGGTCTGGACTGTTCCCATGGGGCACAGGGTCAAGACTGATTTGCATATGGCTGGGTCCAAACTGGGGTGGCGTAGTGGGCAAAAGAACGATGGATTTAACCCAGATCTTTTGACTGGGGGAGAATGTTTGCATTGTCAGCATTCCGTCCATCATTTGTTTGCTGTAACACTTTTCGCCTAAGTGGGATGGGTATGCCCAGACGTGGGTCCCTTGCTCACTGCGCCACTGGATTCAAGCTAGCCTGGCTGAAGAAGGGTGACATACCCTGAAACCGGTCCCAGGATGCTTGTTTCCGTTCCAGGGAGGACCTGGCCTGGCAGTTCGGTCTGGACTGTTCCCATGGGGCACAGGGTCAAGACTGATTTGCATATGGCTGGGTCCAAACTGGGGTGGCGTAGTGGGCAAAAGAACGATGGATTTAACCCAGATCTTTTGACTGGGGGAGAATGTTTGCATTGTCAGCATTCCGTCCATCATTTGCTTGCTGTAACACTTTTCGCCCTAAGTGGGATGGGTATGCCCAGACGTGGATCCCTTGCTCACTGCGCCACTGGATTCAAGCTAGCCTGGCTGAAGAAGGGTGACATACCCTGAAACCGGTCCCAGGATGCTTGTTTCCGTTCCAGGGAGGACCTGGCCTGGCAGTTCGGTCTGGACTGTTCCCATGGGGCACAGGGTCAAGACTGATTTGCATATGGCTGGGTCCAAACTGGGGTGGCGTAGTGGGCAAAAGAACGATGGATTTAACCCAGATCTTTTGACTGGGGGAGAATGTTTGCATTGTCAGCATTCTGTCCATCATTTGCTTGCTGTAACACTTTTGGACCCCAACCTTGCGGCAGCTAGTATGGCCCCGCCGTCGATCAGTGATGATTTGCTCCAGGTTGGGGGAGCCGGCAGAGGACACACCGGCCCACAGTCTTTTATGTGGTTTGCCCAATCACCGGGTGCGCCGCCCAGGGTTGTCAACCGCCAGCCAGGCTCCATTGGCTGCGGGCGCCGGCAGGTAAAGGTCTGCCCAGTCCCAGGCCTCCTTAGGGTCTGTAAAGAAGACAGTGTTGCCATTGTATATAACCTTGAGGCGGGTGGGGAACAGGAGAGAGTACTGCACCTCCTGCTGCCGGAGGCACCGCTTGATATCCAGAAAGGAGATGTGCTGGCGCTGTACGGCCCTGGTGTAGTCAGGGAACAGCATGATGGTTTTGTCTTAAAGCCTGAGGGGGCCCGCTCGTCTGGCCGCTTGAAGTACGTCATTGTGGTCTTCAGAATGCAGGAGCTTTGCCAGCATGGGTCGGGGAAGGAACCCTGGCGGCAGGGGTCTCGCCGGGATGCAGTGCACCCTCTCAAGAGAGCAGAAAGTGGTGAGGTCCAATGCAGAGGTGAAAGTTTTGAACCAGGTCTCTAGATAGGCGAGTAGGTCTGTCCCCTCAATTCCCTCCGGAAACCCCAGGATGCGGATATTACTCCTGCGGGAGCGCCCATCCAGATTGTCTGCCCTGCTCTCGAGATGTAGGACGCGGTCTTGCAAGTCATGGATCGCTGATTGGTTGTCTTTTATAAGTGGTTGCAGAGTGGCCAGGGTCTTTCCGCCATCTGCAACTTCGTCCGGGAGCTTGCGGTGATCATCGCGCAAGAAATTAAGGTCTGTAGACAGGGCGCCAAACCTGGCCTCCATGGAAGCTCGGGAATGTTCAATGGCCTCTAGCACCTTGTCCAACTTGTCTGATGTTGAAAGGGAGGTGGTGTCCCCTGACAACAGGGCAGCGGGGGCATCCGAGGACGAGTTTGCAAGAACTATTGGGGGACCGTGGAGGCTGAGCAGAGCTGGCCCATGGCTGCCAACCCGCTCTCGAGTGTGGTGGTGCTGCTCGAGGGGATCGTTGGATGGTTTCCGGAGTCTGGTTTGGGAGGGCCCCTACTCTGGAGCCTGCGGCAACCTTGGAGGTCAGATGTGGTGAATGGACTCCTGCTAACTATAGGTATGACGTCTTCACAAGGATGGTCCCCAGGGAATACCCTCAGCCCCCCTCGGTATCCACTTGGATACTGTGTTGCAAGGATTGCCCTGGGTCCCTGAAATGGCACCGCCAGTGGTCAACTGTGCGCATCTCGATTGTGGTGCTGATGCAGGCGAGGAGGCTCCTCCCGTCTTATTGTGGATGGATGTTGTCCCTCCGTGCTGCCCTCCTGGCAGGGGCGTGTGCGGACAGTTGTCTCTGATATCGCAGGAGTGGCATCGGTAACGCTGGGGAGCGGAGGAGAAGGAGGTCCCCAAAGGATTCCCCTCCAGGCGTCTGTGCAGCAGTTGTCCGGGAGGAGGCATGGT
Organism: Calotriton arnoldi; assembly: GCA_963921515.1. Taxonomy (NCBI): domain Eukaryota; kingdom Metazoa; phylum Chordata; class Amphibia; order Caudata; family Salamandridae; genus Calotriton; species Calotriton arnoldi. Next base: position 31,368 of record CAWUFW010024698.1, on the reverse strand, counting down.
CCGAGGACAGTCAGGGAGCACCCCAGGTCCCATGAAGGTGGGGCAAAGCACAGGGCTGCTCATTGACAAAGTAAGGACTGAATGCTTGTTTCCGGTCCAGGGAGGACCTGGCTTGGCAGTTCGGGCTGGACTGTTCCCACAAGGAACAAGGTCAAGACTGATTTGCATATGGCGGGGTCCAAACTGGGGTGGTGTGGTGAGCAAAAGAATGATGGATTTAACCCAGATCATTGTGACTGGGGGTGAATGTTTGCATTGTCCAGCATTCCGTCCATCAATTGTTTCTTTTGCATTTGTCGCCCTAAGTGGGAAGGGTATGCCCAGACGTGGGTCCCGTGCTCACTACACCACTGGATTCAAGCTAGCCTGGCTGAAGAAGGGTGATGCCCTGAAACCGGTCCCAGGATGCTTGTTTCCGGTCCAGGGAGGACCTGGCTTGGCAGTTCGGGCTGGACTGTTCCCACAAGGAACAGGGTCAAGACTGATTTCCATATGGCTGGGTCCAAACTGGGGTGGTGTGGTGAGCAAAAGAATGATGGATTTAACCCAGATCATTGTGACTGGGGGTGAATGTTTGCATTGTCCAGCATTCCGTCCATCAATTGTTTCTTTTGCATTTGTCGCCCTAAGTGGGAATGGTATGCCCAGACGTGGGTCCCGTGCTCACTACACCACTGGATTCAAGCTAGCCTGGCTGAAGAAGGGTGATGCCCTGAAACCGGTCCCAGGATGCTTGTTTCTGGTCCAGGGAGGACCTGGCTTTGCAGTTCGGGCTGGACTGTTCCCACAAGGAACAGGGTCAAGACTGATTTGCATATGGCTGGGTCCAAACTGGGGTGGTGTGGTGAGCAAAAGAATGATGGATTTAACCCAGATCCTTGTGACTGGGGGTGAATGTTTGCATTGTCCAGCATTCCGTCCATCAATTGTTTCTTTTGCATTTGTCGCCCTAAGTGGGAAGGGTATGCCCAGACGTGGGTCCCGTGCTCACTACACCACTGGATTCAAGCTAGCCTGGCTGAAGAAGGGTGATGCCCTGAAACCTGTCCCAGGATGCTTGTTTCCGGTCCAGGGAGGACCTGGCTTGGCAGTTCGGGCTGGACTGTTCCCACAAGGAACAGGGTCAAGACTGATTTGCATATGGCTGGGTCCAAACTGGGGTGGTGTGGTGAGCAAAAGAATTATGGATTTAACCCAGATCCTTGTGACTGGGGGTGAATGTTTGCATTGTCCAGCATTCCGTCCATCAATTGTTTCTTTAACAGGGCAGCGGGGGCATCCGAGGACGAGTTTGCAAGAACTATTGGGGGACCGTGGAGGCTGAGCGGAGCTGGCCCATGGCTGCCAACCCGCTCTCGCGTGTGGTGGTGCTGCTCGAGGGGATCGTTGGATGGTTCCCGGAGTCTGGTTTGGGAGGGCCCCTACTCTGGAGCCTGCGGCAACCTTGGAGGTCAGGTGTGGTGAATGAACTCCTGCTAACTACAGGTATGACGTCTTCACAAGGATGGTCCCCAGGGAATCCCCTCAGCCCCCCTCGGTATCCACTTGGATACTGTGTTGCAAGGATTGCCCTGGGTCCCTGAAATGGCACCGCCAGTGGTCAACTGTGCGCATCTCGATTGTGGTGCTGATGCAGGCGAGGAGGCTCCTCCCGTCTTATTGTGGATGGATGTTGTCCCTCCATGCTGCCCTCCTGGCAGGGGCGTGTGCAGACAGTTGTCTCTGATATCGCAGGAGTGGCATCGGTAACGCTGGGGAGCGGAGGAGAAGGAGGTCCCCAAAGGATTCCCCTCCAGGCGTCTGTGCAGGGAGGAGGCAAGGTCCGAGGACAGTCAGGGAGCACCCCAGGTCCCATGTAGGTGGGGCAAAGAACAGGGCTGCTCATTGACAAAGTAAGGATTGAATGCTGAGGCAGGAGGTTCCCCTGACACCCCCGCTGGCCACATGGTCCCCCTGCACCCGGCCCCTGGCGCCAATCTGGGGGTAGATGGGGAGGCGGGATGCTAGCTGCCCCTGTCTGCCACTGCCTTGAGATCAAGGGTTTACTGGCCCCCTCCAGCACTATGAGGGCGCGAAGATGGGTGGCCCACCAGGTGTCCGAGCAGCGTGTCAATTCAGGCGGAAAAAAAGAAACATGGTTGGTGCATGACTCCACTTGCTAGGCATCAATGGTCGGCAGGATCCCCATGCTGCACGTGCCCCCCCAAACACCCAACAGCGGTGCACCACTTCAGGTGTTGAATAGGCCGCCATAGGTCGGTCAGATTTAGCATCCACTCATCGCCGATGTCCCCCGCCTGTGTCCCTAGTAGGGGGAAGTGCTTGTCCTCAGTCCTGCAGAAGGGGAAGCCGCGCCTTTGCGGCATGGACAGGGTCGCTCTCCCCAAGCTCCTCGGTTATGGCGATGACCAAATAATAGCACGGGGAAGCAAATCGTGTTGCCAGGATCCCCTGCACTTCGCAACCGCCCCTCACCTGAGTCACCAACAGGGGAAGTGTTCACTCTGGTCCCAAGGAAGGCCTGGACAGACACTCTCGGCTCGGCCGGCCCCCGCGCAGCTCCGCCCATCTCATCAGCACTGCCATGCTGGTGCCAGGCCGGGGTGCCGCACCCCCACAGGTGGATGGTAGCACAGGCCCTGGGATGGTATTCCGTGGCCGTGCAGCAAACACCAGCTCCCCGCTGCCTCTCTGGCCCAGATCAGCATCCTGCAACAGCAGCCATGTTGGCAGCTGCCATGGGGTTTGGGTACGTCATCCCATGGCAGGCACCCTCAGAAACAGCTCCGACCTTTTAGAGTGAAGAGTAAGCCCCAGGGAGTCGACCCTCTGCGTTTGCAGCCTTTCCGCCTTGCCACCAGCAGAGATGGGAGGAGATTGTCGGGTTGATTAGTGTAGCTCTAGAGGTTCACGTCCACCATCTTGGCTGGCTTGGCCACACCCCCTTGGGTCCTTTTTGGATGTAGTAACTTTACATCCCTAAAGTTGGCTGCACCTCTTTCAGGAGGTGGAGACATGGAAGTCTATACTTTCTAGTAAATTCACTACTTTTGGCTATTTACCATTTCTGAGTCCACACAACATTTATTACAAGGTGTAAGAGTACATTTGCATGTGTAAATTTACCTTTGTGAATAGGCCCCTATGAGTTTCAACCATTGACATCTGAGAATACTTTACAGATTATTAGATCAATTAAAAATTAAAAGTGGCTCACTTGATGTCCCCTGTCTAACATGGTTAATGGAGCTGATTGCACCAAAAGCTGCTCAAGGGCTATATAAATTGGTAATTTTTCCCTTTGAATCTGCCACCCTTCCTCTGAATGAAAAAAGGCATGTGTAATTCCTTTAATTAAACCCCACCCCCTTACAAGATAATTCCACACCTAGGGCCTCATTTATGGGGATTTGGAGTAGGGCAGCGCAGCAAGTCACCCTGCAGCGCTGCTCTACGTCAAAGTGAAAGGGCAGGAATGCACGGTATTCATCCAATAAGGTACATTCCTGTCCTTTCTCCCTGCACTGGCGCCGTTTTGGCAGAGTAGTGCCAACGCAGGCACCATTGCATCATGGTGCAAGGGTCCCTGTGTTGTCGGCAGGATTGTGTTCGAGCAGGAAGGGGCACCTTCCTGCACAAAAACAATCCTGGAAGGCATATTCCTTTTTCTATGCGTGCTGCAGAATGCAGCACACATGGAAAGAGTAAAAAACGAAGAGGCGTGAGGGTTTGGCGCATCCCCAGGTTTACATTGTTTTGTAAATCTGTGGAGCGTCAGAATCCATGAGTGTTGCGGGGAAACACCCATGGCAACGCCTATGGAACTTCTCCCTAGTGCAGAGTAAGACAACACAGCGATTTGCACTGCCTTGCCTTACTCCATATCTACGAGGCCAATCAAAGCCACGCAAAGTGGCTTTACATGTCCTCATAAATATGCCCCTATCCAATTGCTGTTTAATGCTAACCTAGCAGAAAAAAATGATTCCTTAACCCACTCCAACAGATTTCCAGATGATCAATAAACAGAAGTTAAATGGGGGCAGTTGAAAACGAACTCTGTATGATTCTAGACCAGTAAGGCATAGCACCCATGATCCTCCTTGACCGCTCTTCAGCTTGCTACAGCTGAAGAAACGCTAACAACCGTTGGCATTAGAGGTAAAGTTTTGAATTGATTCACTTTCTTTCTTACTGCAGTCAGACAGTTATTCGCCCCCCCCCCACCCCCGCCCCTCCTTTCAGGTCATCATTTAGATCCCTGTTGTGTAGAATTGCGGGAGTGGTGGATGAGCGGAAGCGGCGGCCGAGCGGAAAAAGTGGGAGTGAGTGAGCGAGGCAAGATGAGGAGACCAACAGCGTCCTATGTACTGCCCTCTGAGCCGAGCAGGAAGTAGAGACAGGATTTGCACAAGCGGACAGACAGGAGGCAGAGGGGGCCGGAGGCAAGGAGGAAGCCCAGGGGCCATGCGAGCTTTGAAATTCCTGAAGCACATGTAGTGTGGGAGCGTGCTGACAGCAGCTGCCCCTGCTTCCCGTGACACCGGTCTCCAAGTCTTCAAGTTTATTTATTTATGCGTTTTTATATAGCGCGGACTTTACCCGAGGGTGTCAGAGCGCTTCACAACAGGAACAGCAGCATTACATAAGGAGGATACAAATGAGCATAATACAGGCAAGCGTTACATTGCATGAGGAAAAAGTGACAATTGTGCAAAAACAACCAAACCAAATACAAAAAGAGGAATAAGTTCCAAAAGGAAAAAGTGACAGGTGTGCATGAAACATGCGGTACAAAATACAAATAGAGGTATAATACTGCAATAAGTGGCAGTCACTAATGACACACTGGGAAGGCACTTCTATAGGCATGGAGTACAGAATTTCCTATAGTGGAAGAACTTCCTTGAGGTAGTAGAGAGGGCGTGAATTCAGCAGGGGGTACATGGGGTACAGAATATATGATACATGGGGTGCAAAATACCACTAAAGGCATAATACTGTAATAAGTGGCAGTAACTCAAAACACACTGGGAAGCACTTCTATAGGCTTGGAATACAGAATTTCCTATAGTGGAAGAGCTTCCTTGAGGTAGTAGAGAGGGCGTGACTTCACAGGGGACTTGTAATGAGGGGAACACGCACATAAAAACCAACACAACACACAAAATAAGGAATGAACAGACAAAAGTACAACTTTACACTGACGAGCGAACTTCCTAGAGGGGCCTGAGAACGAACGTATTAGTTCTGGAAGTGTCTTTGGAAGAGAAGAGACTTGAGGTCAGCTTTGAAGATCCGGGTAGAGGAGGTGGCACGGAGCAGTGGGGAAGCGAGTTCCAGATTCTCACCGCATTGCCCGAGAAGGATTGAGCCATCGATCTTTCCCTTTTGAAGACGGGGGCTCAAGCAGAAGCTTTTCCGCATTGCGAGAAGGGCGAGAGCCACCGGACAATTTCAATTTATTCGCCAGGTAACGAGGGGAGGACGTGTGTAAGGCTTTGTGTGTGATGCAGGCAGTTTTGTAAATAGATCTTGCCTCAATCGGAAGCCATCGAAGAGAGGATAGGAGTGATGTGGTCGCTTCGTTTAGACCCTGAAATGAAGCGAGCTGCTGAATGGAGGATGGATTTGAGGGGGGAGAGGTGGGATTTGGGTAGGCCAGTCAGAAGAGAATTGCAGTAATCCAGTCTTGAGAGAACCAGAGATTGTACCAAGGTTTTTAAGTCTTTCTCCGGGAAGAACCGACAGATCCCCCAAAGAAGGCGCAGCTGGTACCGTGCGTTCTTAGCACTAGAGTTGATGTGGGAGATTAGGTTGAGTCTTTTGTCAAGAATGACTCCTAGGGATTTAGCGCTGTCGACAATGATGGGTTTGTTGTTGAGTAGGTTCAGCTGATCCATCCAAGATTGAACAGGAGGAGGTGAGAGAGGTAGAGAGGAGGAGGAATTCAGTTTTGGCGGGATTCAGAATGAGTTGGTGAGCTGACATCCAGTTGTGAATAGAGTTGAGGGTAGAATTGAGTAGGGAGAGATCGTGTGCGGAGGACACCTTAAGGTAGATTTGCGTGTCGTCCGCATACAGATGGTAAAGGATCCCAGATTTGCTTAGGAGGTTCCCTAAAGGTTCCAGGTAGAGATTAAACAAGGTGGGTGCCAGGATAGAACCTTGAGGGACGCCTTGACCTACGGCCACAGGAGATGAAAGACTGTTCCCTATCTTGATCATTTGGGATCTGTCCGAGAGGAAAGAGGCAAACCATTTGAGCACTGTGCCATCCAGTCCCATTCTCTGTTGAAGAGTGTTGAGGAGGGTGCTATGATTAACCGTGTCAAAGGCTGCAGAGAGGTCTAGAAGAATCAGAAGACATGATTCCCCAGAGTCGACTATATGCAGCGCATCGTCAATCACTTGCAGCAGGGCTGTTTCAGTGCTGCAATTTTGGATGAAGCCCGACTGGAAGACATCGAGGAGGTTATTGTCCATAATATGTGAGGAAAGTTGTTTCGCCACACATTTTTCGGTGATTTTCGAAAGAAAAGGGAGGTTGGTGATAGGGCGGAAGTTGTTGAGGTCGTTCGCATCGGCGGCGGGTTTTTTTTAGAAGAGGGTTGACCTGACCTGATTTGAGGGCAACCGGGAGGGAGCCTTGACTGAGGAAGAGATTGACTAGCCTGGTCCAGTAAGAGAGAGTGTAGGTGTAGAAATCGATGGCGATGTCGCTAGGGATGGGGTCGGAGGAATGGTTGGAGGGTTTAGTTTCGCGGATGCATTTGAGGAGGTCATCTTCCGAGATGATGTCAAAGTTCTGCCAGGTGACTAAGGATTTCTGCTCCTCCATGGGGGGGAGTGGGCGACCTGATCCACCAGTGCTTTGACCTTTTCATCGAAGAATATAGCGAAATCTGCTGCTTTCTTTGAGGAATCCTCAGGCTTAATGGTTGGGGAGAACAGTTTGGGTTTTGAAGAGGTCAAAAAGTTTTTGGGTCTGTTTTTAGCTGAATCAAGGAGGGATCTGAAATGTGATGCTTTTTCAAGGAAGATGTGGTTGTGATATTTGGATCTTGCTGAGCGTAAAAGAGAGAGATTGGAGGTGGAAGGAGATTTTCTCCAATGCTTCTCCAGGAATCTAAGGTTTTTCCTTTCATCGTAGAGCGCTTTATTGAACCAAGGTGCTGAGGGGTGGGTCTTTTCCTTTTGCTTTGGAGAGGAGCAACAATGTTGATTTCGACTGCTAGTACTGAGAGGCACTGAGAAGTGAGAACGTTGACATCCACGCTAGTGTCTAGTCTAGGAAGTGCCCGCATAGCGGAATCACAAAAAGTGTCAAGATCAATGCTCTTAGTGTTACGGAACCAGGTAGTAGCTCTTTTAGGTTGGCCGAGAGTTATAACGTGCGAAAGCGGAAGGGAATGAGGAGGTGGTCAGACCAGTCTACATAGATGGGGGGAGCAGTGGTCAGCAGGTCTGCTTTGGATATGACAAGGTCCAGAATAGAGCCCTTAGAATGTGTGGTTTCCGAACAATGTTGGAGGAGATCATTGGCTGAGAGAAAGGAGGCAAGCTTGTTGGCAGCCGAGTCTTCCAAGGAGCCCCAGTGGAGATTAAAGTCACCCAGGAAGATCTGTCTGTCACTTTGAGAGGATTGGTCACTGATGAAGTCAGTCAGTTCCTCCACAAAGGAAGAGCAGTAACCAGGCGGGTGGTAGATGGCATGGAATCTAAAGGGTGAGCCGTGATGTATTTGAAGTTCTAGGGAAAGGCATTCGAATGTACGGAAGAGGGTGGTTGGGACCGCTTTAATTTGAAGGGAGTTTCTGAAGATGATAGCGACACCTCCTCCAATTTTGTCTGCCCTGTCATTTCTGAGGATAGAATAGTCAGTGGGTACCAACAGGTCAAACAAAGTATGAGAAGAGTCATTAAACCAGGTCTCAGTGAGGAAGAACATGTCAAGATTTTGGTGTGTGATAGTATCAGAGATTTCCACTTTGTGTTTGATTGCAGATCTGCAGTTGTGGAGCAAACAGTGCAGCTCTGACGCAGATGTTTTGGTGATGGGGGTGTTAGGGTTGTTCAGGGAGATAGGGATAAGATTCTTGAATGAGGGAGCCCGGCAAGAGGGAGGTTGGTGAGGTCTGACAGAGGAGATGACCTGAATAGGAAACTGCGTAAAATTCTTAGGAGAGGAGGGCGGAGGGGGAGTGACGTTGGTGGTCTTGAGGCTGGCCCGTAAGTTGGTGATGTCTGTAGAGGGCAGACTGTGGTTGGTTTTATTGGGGTGCGGGAGCAAGGAACTCCTCGGGAGGGTGTTAGGGACAGGGGACAACTTGGCACTTAAACGTGAGATGGACGCTACAAGCTGGGAGATGGAATAGATGAGAGAATCAAGTTTATTTTCCAGAGAGAGGAGAGCTGAGCACGGAGTGTTTGGTGGCTCGATGGATAAAGGAGGGAGTGCAGAGGGTGAGGGAGGACAGGGAGGGGTGGGGGAACAAGTTGAGGGCGGTGGTGCAGAAGGTAAGGGAGGACAGGGCGGGCTGGAGGAGCAGGATATGAGAGGGAGTGCAGAGGGTGAGGGAGGACGGGGCGGGGTGGTGGAATGGGATAAGTGAGGGAGTGCAGAGGGTGAGGGAGGACGGGGCGGGGGTGGTGGAATGGGATAAGTGAGGGAGTGCAGAGGGTGAGGGAGGGAGGGGAGGGGTGGGGGAATGGGTGGGGAGTTGGGGAGCAAGGGAAGAGGGTGAGGAATGATGGTGGACAGAGGGAGTGGATGGTGAAACAGTGGTGTGAAGAGAAATATTTTTACTGGAGTTGAACAGAGGGGAAGATAAGAGGGCATACGTCAGAGGAGGAAGTTGAGGAGTAGGAGCGGGGACAAAAGAAGGCCGGAGGTAAGGGGAGAAGAGGGGAGACGAGACTGACCCGGGCGGGGTGGGCGTGGGGACAGATGAGGTCCGAATGTGCGTGGAGCCGAAAGAGAAGGGGGCTGTAAAGGGGGGAGGGCGGGGGGTCCGAGGAGGGCCAGAGGAATGGGGAGAAAGGGGAGGATGGTGCAAGATAGGTACTGTAGGCTATACAAGGCGAATGTAGGGGGACAGGTAACAGTTGGAGTGGGGGGAATTGACTAGAGGGAAACTGAGGGAGGAGAAAGGGACTGCAAGGTCAGAGGGAGAGACGAGGAAGGAATTGTCAGGGAGGGAGACAAGGTTGGGAAGCAAGGGAAGAGGAAGGTGGGGTTGAGGATAGATGGGAGGTGGAAGAGAAGAATTTAGGGTACGGGGGACGGGGAAGAGCGGAAAGGGATGAGGCGAAAGGGGGAGGGAAGGGGGAAGGTAAGGACAGTTGATCGGAAGACCAGGTTGTAAGAGAGGTGAGTTAAGAGGGGGGGCGGAGGGAAGATTTAGTGGGATTAGGGGGGCGGCGAAAATGTTGGAGAATCGAGCAGGTGTAGGGTGGGGAGGGGGGGTGGAGGCCAGAGGCCGGAAAGACAAGATAGGGGGAGGGGCATTTTGGGAAGGGGGAGGAGAGGGAGATGAGGGAGCAGTGGCTGGGGGGAACACAGGGTAGGCCTGCGCCTCCCGGGATAGCGGCCTGCTGGAGTATCGGAGGGTCTGGGGGGGAGAAAGGGAGAAAGGAGAGGAGTTCAAAGAAGAGTTGGGGGAAATCATAGTTGTGTGGGTTGGACGAAGGGAGTGGAAGAGATGGTCAAAGAGGGAGAGACAGGAGTCTGTCGCTTGAATCATGACGGTGCCATTATTGTAGAGTGTTATGGTGAGCGAGCCCTTAAAGCTCGTGGAGGGGAAATTTTAGCCGCTGTCCATGCGGGATAGATGAGGAGGAGGAGACGTTGAAGAAATTGAAGAAGCTGGTGGACCAGGAAGGGATGTCATGGGTGAAAAAAATTAAGTGATTTTTTAGCTTCCCTAGGTGCCCATTATGGAATTGATCAACAAAGAGGGAATCAGGGAAGTGTTCAATGGTGTTGTGCTTGAACCGTTTTGCTGCTGCTTTGGACAGATTGGGGGGATAGATGACTTTGAAGCAGTTAACTCCCGACTTAATTCGAATGGAAGCCATGATAGGGAGAGGGGGGCCACTAGGGTAGCGATAGATCAAAAAAGAATAATATGAAGAGGAGGGCACATAAGCCGGAGGACGAGTGAGGATAATCCAATGAGATAGCGGTCAGGAGGCTACTAGACATGCAGGGCCAGAGACTCTGGTCTAACTCCCTAATAAAACATCATACCGGTGGGATAGAAGGCTGGCTTGCCTCCAGCAGTGTAGAGGGTGTGGGATCATACCGGGGCAAACCCTACCACCCGGGATTGGGACCTCCCAGTGTGGAAACCCGCATGGAAATGGGAGTCGCCTATAGGATCGCCGTGATGGGGAAGGACATTCTTCGGCTCCCCAGGGAGGAGGCCCAAATGGACACCATACCTCAACCAAGAGCACAATTAGAGGAGAGCAAAGTGGGCGCCAATTATGTGAATTACTCATCCCATGGGCCACCGATCGAGCCAGGACAGCCCAATAGGAAACAACACACCCAGTCAGGGACACCAGTTAGAAAAATGTCAGCAAAATGTGAGAGACATTAAACCCAAGTGACCGTGATCCCGTACTTGTTACTTGCAAAACGAAGGGATAGACAGGATATTTTCACCTCAGCAGGACTACTAGGAACCATATTGCTCCTTGGACCAACAAGCACCACTCAGAGTCGCAGTACACACTACGGTGGTTGACGATACCAGCCAGCCAGCTGATCAAACAACTCCAATCAACCATCCTGCACTACGCTCGGCGGCTCCACCGTGACTCATCAGCAGACTGCACCCGACACCCACAGTGAGGTAGAGTCGCTGGTCTAACAGGGCCCAGGAGCATCGAGAATCGTGCGTCGCTCCAGACTTTCCACCGTAGTGATCTTTCCGGGAGCACCCCCTGAGATGGCAGAAGAGACACGGGCCGCAGATCCTGGTGCGGAGGCCGGCGTTACAACCAGGGCAGCAGGGCGGAACGCATGGGAGTATTAGGCCGGCAATCGGGCCTGGCGCCCTGCAATCCTAACAGTCCCCCGGGCCAACTGGCCATCTCAAAGAGGGCTCAAATGCCCTATGACCCAAAAGTTCCGGGCGCGCTGCCTAAGCAGCGAAAGTCAAAGGTGCGCAATCTGCGCAGGTCTAAACGTTGCAGCTGGCACTAAGTGCTGCGCAGTTGTGAAGGTCAGGGCTACAGGAGGGCATCTCACTCCTAACTGCCAAGGTATGTCCCCCAACCCAGGTCTAAACGTTGCAGCTGGCACTAAGTGCTGCGCAGCTGTGAAGGACAGGGCTAAGGGAGGGCATCTCACTCCTAACTGCCAAGGTATGACCCCCAGCCCAGGTCTAAACGTTGCAGCTGGCACTAAGTGCTGCGCAGCTGTGAAGGTCAGGGCTAAAGGAGGGCATCTCACTCCTAACTGCCAAGGTATGTCCCCCAACCCAGGTCTAAACGTTGCAGCTGGCACTAAGAGCTGCGCAGCTGTGAAGGTCAGGGCTAAAGGAGGGCATCTCACTCCCTAACTACCAAGGAATGACCCCCAACTCAACATTAGCCTAAACGGTGCAGCTGCCCACTACTTGCTGGGCAGCTGTGAAGTGGTAAGGCCTGGCACTCACCGTGCCTTTGGGGCCTCACTTGCCTCTGCAGGCACAGCACCGCAACCCACAGAGGCAGAGGGGCTGCAGCACGTCGACTCGTGGTCATGAGAGTAACAGACTGTGAAGGGGTCAGGCCGCCATGATAGGGACAGGCGGAGGCAGAGGGGCTGCAGCACGTCGCCTCGTGGACTTGAGAGTAACAGTCTGTGATGGGATCAGGCCGCCATGATAGGGGGAGATCACAGCTGTCTCAGCTATACTTCAGAGAACACCTCTCTGACTCTGTAGCAGAGGCATGAGCAATATCAGTCCGGATCACTGGCACTGCCGTGCCATTAGGTACTGCCACTTCCCTATGGTTCAGTAGGAGGTGTACTTGTAGCGTGGCTCAGGAGGTTTCACGAGCACCATTTTAGGGTCAGGCATCACGTACTAGGCTGATTGTGCTAAAGCTGCGTTGTCGTCGGTATACGCATCGCTTATGTCACCCACCTTCAGGTATATACTTTATTGGGCGGTGGAGCCTCCTCGGTCGGGGCAAGCTCGTGTCGGCACAGCATCCTTGTCCTGGGAGTCAGCTCCGGTTTCCGATCCTACCGGTCGCCGCCATTTTGTCTTCCCGGGCAGGGTCAGGCATCACGTACTTGGCTGATTGTGCTAAAGCTGCATCATGTGCTGTGCTAAATCATTCCGATCACTGCAAATGTAAGCTCACCCTTACACTTCCCCCGCAGACTACAGCATTAAGAGTCCAATGCCTAGGTTCGAGGGTCGCTCCACTTCCCCAGCAAAGGGCCGCTTAGCAGATATTCCCGGGCCCAGGCCAGCGGCCTCTCGTAGTGCGCAGGCCCAGCCATGGAGCGGATCACTGTCGCGGGTCTAGCTCCTGCTGTTTTCTTCCAGAGTCGCACCAATTTGCAGCTACCGCAATGATGGCGACAGCGGCATGCAGGAATACAGCGGGTGGGCAAACATAAGGGGGATGGAGGAAAGCTGTCCGGAGGACTCCAGGTTTGCCCGTCCAGCGCTTCCCCAAAAGCTTTCCAGAGCTCCTGCTAACAGAGATTGAAAAAGAGCGTCCCCTGAAATCTCACCCTGCGGCCGCCCGCCGCTTCTTGAGACGAGTTGAAACGCTCTTGAAGCGGGCCCGAAAGTCTGTCCGGAAGTTTCACCATCCAATGTTTAAACAGCTGTGCAGGCGAGGGGCCGATGCGGGAGCTGGGGCTCCTGATGCTCGATCCCGGCTGCAAAGTACCGAGAGCAGGGCGCTGCTTCACCGCTTCTCCGCTCGCTCCCCGGAAGGCCAAGATGCGGTTAAAGTTGGCCTCGGCCCAGTACTGCCCAGCACAGCCAACACCAAAACACTGATAAAGGTTAATGTTGAAAAGTACTGACTCCAGTATTTTTAGTATAGGTTTATTTAAGAATAATATACAGCAATGCCTCATCCACCCACCAGCTCTGTGTCTCTGTTCAACTGCCTCACTGTGGAACCTGGAGTCAGAGAGAACCCTCTGAACACCGCATTCCACTTACCCACATTCAAGGATACTACACATCTTCCCTCTTTTATAATGAACTGCACAAGTCAATTAAACTTTTCAAATTTACTCAGTCCATAAACTAACAGTAAAGATATTAGCTCAAGACATGAATCTACAACAAGAACTTTATTATATCAAATAAGATTCAAACTACAGATAAGGAAAAAATTACGCTTTACAATAACAGAAAGGATATGAGTTACAACAAAACATTAATGCATAAACAATGATTACAAATAAAAATAAGGGAAATTTATACTACATAGTCTCTCAAATATAACGGTGGCCTTACCACCCTCCTACTGTGTTGAGTACGGTCTCCAATAACTTTGTTTGCACGACTGTTCTCAAGTCTTTTCATCGATTTACACTTCATCATCAGATCCACATCCTCCTCCACATCGTTGTTCCAATCATCCTTCTCCACTCCCTGCTCCACCTCATCCTTCCCACACTTCCATATCACCACCCTACTCAGATTCCAAATGTGATTGTCCTAGAGCTTCACTGCATTCCTAAATAGTTTAACCAACTTCTGAAGTACCCCAAATTTCGAGGACTTAATCAAACCCGGTGGTAACTTTATTCTGGCCCAGTCACCCGACAGCCATTTCTGTCCATTTTACCGTATGTCTGTTATGATGCAATTCTTTTCTCCTATCCATCTGACCATGCTGTCTCACTCTCCACTCATCTAGTTTCCTTGCAGTACTCTCTTTAAGGTGATTAATCCACAGTGGACACAACAGAGAGTTAGGTATCCTCCCTCTAAAGAGTTCAAATGGGCGCTTCCCCATGACCAAATGCAGAGTCAGGCGATAAATCTCCACCCTTGACTGAATTTCTTCCCACCAGTCCCTTGCCTCCTGCTTGGCTATCTGTATTGTCTCCTCCAAGTCCTTATTAAATCTCTCAACGACCCCAATGGATTCTGGGTGGTAAAGAGCACATTTTCTATGCAGGATTCCTCTCAGTGACAAGAATTTCTCCATATCTTGAGAAACAAGCTGTACACAGTTGTGTCAAGATGGAATCCGGAGTGCCCTCTGTAGCAGACATTCTTTAAAAACTTCACCACATTCTTCGTAATCTATATCTCCGGCGACCTGGAAAACAAGTCACTCAACACCAGAACATAATATTGACCAGTCTTATTGGTGACAGGCTCCAAAATATCTAAAGCTCCTTGTTCCCACGGCCCTTTCGGTTGTTTTCTTAACATCATGGGTTGTGGCCTTGTCTTACAGCCTTTATCACTGTTTTTACAGTCTACACAATCCCTAATTGCTCTTTCTATCGGTCTATCTAGTCCCGGCCACCAAAAGCTCAATCTAATTCACTCTTTCGTCTTATGGATATCCAAATGACCTTGGTGAACCAAATCCACAAGGTCGTCTTTCACACTTGCCAGTGGAATCAATTTTGTACCCATACAGAACAACCCATGATGTTTTGACAGTTCATTTCTCACCTCCAAAAACTTTAGGTATTCTGGACTTGTATTCTTGCCACCCACCTTCAATCAGCTTTGCTAGTTGCCTCAATTCCTCATCCTTTACGACTTGGTCCTTCTATTCTTCTTCACATATTACACCCTTCTGTGACCTCACAGACAGTAAAATCATCCAGTTCCCAAGGATACTCATCCATCCGCCCCTCGTATTCCACCTCCTTCACATCCACCAACCTTGAAAGACATTCCGCTACCTGGTTTTCTACTCCAAGAATGTAATCCACAATGAAGTCAAATTCCTGTGATGAAATAAATACTTACAGATCCTGCTAGACACCGCATCCAAACCCTTCTTACCAAAACTTTCTCTCGGGGGCTTTTGGTCTGATCTTACAAAATAAAATTGGTGGCCCACAAAATGTTTTTGTGTTTTCTAATAGCCCAAGAAATGCAGAGGGCCTCCCTTTCTATTACCAAATACCAGTGCTCCGGATCCTTCAAACTCCTTGAAATGAACATGATGGCCTATTCATCACCTCCTTCATCTTGTTTCAGAATTGCACTCAGTCCTTTAGCACTTGCATCAGTGATTAAGATAGACCTTTCCTCCGTCCTACAACTCTTTAGTGAAGGGGCATTAGATAACGCCTCTTTCAGATCCTTAAATTCCATGTCACACTGTGCCAACCATGCAAATTTCACTCCGTTTTTTAGCAGTTTCCTCATATTGTAGGAACAACCAGCAAAGTGGGGAATTAACTTGTTGTAGTACTCAGCCATGCCTAAAAACTTTAACTAAGTCTTCCTTGTCCCCTGGTACAGCCAACTTACTAATAGTATCTACCAACTCCTCGTTGGGTTTTACTCCTCTCTCTGATAACCTATGTCCCAAATGCACAATATCTTTGCAATTCAGTTTACATTTTTTCATCTTTAATGTAAGGCCTCTTGTCCTAAACCTTTCAAGTACAAACTTCAAGTGATTGTCATGCTGCTCTTGTGTACTACCGAAAACTATCACATCGTTCTGATAGATCCTAACATCCACCAAGCCACCTAAAACATTTTCCATAGCCCTCTGAAACGCGGAGGCTGCCAAGATCAAGCCAAAGGGCATGCTAGTGAACATATACACTCCAAAAGGTGTGATGAAAGCTGTTAGCTCCCTGGGTTGCTTCTCCAACTCAATTTGGTGATATGATGTTCTAAGATCTAACGTGGAGAACACTTTAGCACCCTCCAACTTTGACAACATGTCTCCCTGGAGCCGTATGAGCCAAAACAGTTGGCGACACCCATTCTGAAGCTTCCACATCCTCAAATATGTATCCGTCTTTAATCTGTCTACTTCGTCCTTCATAGCTTGCCTCATGGAAACAGGTATGCCTTGAACTTTACATGCTACAGGCAATGCATTCTCCTTCAACCTTATTTCATTCGTATAGACAGTCAAACAACTTAACTTGTCATTGAACACATCCTGAAATTCTCTATGCCAAGCATTTTATTTCCCAATGGAACCTCATCCTGGACCATGTCTACTTCAGACAACCCCGAGTCTCAGCATTCATTTGAGTGCCCAAATGATCACCGAGAACATTCCTCCTCAATACAATCGGAGGTGAGCTATTGGGATCTAGCATAACTTCTAAGTCTCCCTGCTGAAACCAGCTAATTATACTACCCCTGGTTAAGAATCATACATTTTTTCCGCAGTGATCCTTAACTTGTACTTCAATTCACCTACAAAATAACCCACCAATTTAATAGATTAGCCCCCATACACAAGCTGTTTGATATCTGGCTTAAACAGCTTTACCTTATTAGCTAGGTGTTCATCATAAAAGACCCTTGGTACTGAAGTTATTTTTGGCCACGAGTGAAAAAACATTCTTACTTCATAGCCATTAACATACACATAGTATTCTGGTACACGCATTCCTTGACTCTGCACCTGAAAATCTATCGGACTACACTGCAAGTCATCATATACACTTTGTTCTTCCTCATTACTCACAACTATCTCCTTCATTCTTTTGTTCTTATTTTTAGATCTCCAATTTGTTGCATAGTGGCCCTTATTCCCACACACTTTGCAGACAGCCCCCCCCAAGCTGGACATTTCTTATTACTGCCCATATGTCCAACCACACCACATCTGAAACACTTTACTGTACATTTTTTCTCCTGGGACTCATTGTTTTTTTATTTGACCACCTGTGGACTGGATTCTTCCATCCATTCCCTTTATCCTTCTTAATCACATCCACACACGCAAGGGAATGCTCAGCCTTTACTGGCAATCAGAAGACTTCATCCAGTTTCGAATAATATTTTTTGCCAGAGTTCATCTCTTAATTGTTCTATGTTGCAGTCCAAAATAAATTGATCCCTGATGTGCTCCTCTATCGCACCCTCAAACTTACAAGATAATACGCGTTAATTTCTCACCGCTTCGCAGAGCTAGCGCATGTCCGTTGTGCTGGAGGAGTGGGGCGTGTTAATTTTGCCCTGCGCCGCCACCTCACAGAGCTAGCACACGTCCCTCAGCTGGAGAGGGCGCTTACACCTTCCCAGCGCTGCCTCGGGGCTGGAGCCTAGGGAACCACTCACGTGCTCGAGAGCAGCACACTGTCACCATTCTACGGGCAGCGATGTCTCACGGACTTCCTCCTGGAACACAAGCCTCGTGGTGATGCTGTGTCCAGGAGCCACAGTTGAGTTCTGGGGCTCATGCCGCTCCAAGCTGTCCGTTATGCCCAACCTGAACGTAAAGCATCATAATTTTTTTTTACAAATAACTGTACAGCTGCCACAGATTGTCCACAAGTTTCTTTTCTGACCCCAATGCCTGTCTAAACAAAGAGGAAGGGGAGGGACTGAGGGGGGGAAATCGAGAAAGGCAAGACTCCCTTCTTCTCCAGTCTCCCCACGTTTATCAGGTTCCCCTCCCGCAAACAAGCTTCCAAGAGGAGAAGCGATTCAATTTTGCACCCATTCGCAGAACAGATTTTCACTGTTAAGCTCAGCAGATCGTGGGGAGAACTGAACTCTCTTTGCTCAACATGCATTCCTTAATGCCAACAACATTTCAGGGTATGCTGAAGGCTTTGGTGTTGTCCACTTGACAGCAAGCCAAATAGATTGCCTTGCTCAAAAGTATAAAGGCAGATATGTCTGTGAAAGCCAGGGCCGGACTATGAACTGAAAGCAGCCCTGGCAAATTTTGCCTGACCAGCCCCCGTCCGGCGCGCAGCGAGCGAGCCCGAGCACTAATAGGGGGATTTAGGGAGGTTCTCCCCCCAAGAAAATTTTGGAAAAAGACAGACCAAAATGGTGAATTTTACAGCACATTTTTCATTACATATTCAATTGTATCAACTTTCAAAGCACAGTAAATAGTAGATGATGACCTTAAAGAGCACCAGGTTACCCACCCAGTCATATGTACCCATAGACATTCTTTCAGAGAGCACGAAAAATAGACACAAGTAGTGAATCAGAGAGAACAAAGTAAAAGTGAGACCAGCCCCCACATGGTGTGTAGCGAGCAAGCGCAGTGAGCAACCACTAATAGGGGGAGTTTGGGGAGTTGTCCCCCCAACAAAATTTTGGAGACAGAAAGGCCAAAACAAAGCATTTTTCAACACATTTTTCATTACATATTAGATTGTATTAACTTTTAAAGCATAGTAAATGATTACCTTATGGAGCGCCAGGATACCCAGTCATAAATCACAGACATTCCTACAGAGCCTCCAGGTCACTGAGGCCAGAAACTATGGAAATAGCACACAAGCACCCAGGCCAGAAAGCATGGAAACGTAACACATAAGCACCCAGGCTGCCAGAAGGCATGGAAATGTCTCACATGGCACCCTAGCCAGAAAGCATGAAAAATTCACACAAAGGCACCCAGGCCAGTGGCACTGGAACACTTTTCAGAGTGTGGGTGCTGCCATCAATGTTACATCACTGAAGTCATGGGATTGTGAAAAATTCAAGAATCACACAAAGAACAAGGGTAGCAATTCAGCCTTGCCTATTCCAGGACATATAAAACTTAAAAGTATATGCCAAACCATTTAAATACACTGCACTCTGCATACTGCACCCTGCCTTATGGAAAGGGCTTGCGCTAGTGGTGACATCCTGGTGACATATGTAGTAAAAGGGAATATTTTTAGGCCTGGCAAAAGGTTCCTTTTGCCAGGTCAAAATGGCAGTTTTACAACTGTACAGGCAGACTGCAATGACAGACCCTGGCCTTGACACATGTTTAAATAGGCTACTTACGTGGGTGGCACAATAAGTGTTGCAGGCCCAATAGCAGCATTTAGTTTACAGTCCCTGGGTACATGTAGAACCACATTTCTAGGGACTTACAAGTAAATAAAATTTGCCAATTCGGTGTAAGCCAATTTGACCATGTTTAAAGGAAAGAGCGCAAGCACTTTAGCACTGGTTAGCGTTGGTAAAGTGCACTGAGCCCTAAGAGCAAACAAAAATGGCCGTTTTTGATGTAATAAAGCAGATCAAACCTGAATTTAATTTGGAGGAATCTGAGGCCGACAAGGACTTATCTAACCATGTCTCAGCAGTGAGTATGAACAATATGTATCTGGGGCAGAGAAGAGAGGGAGGAGAGGGTGCTTCTGTGGAAGGGAAGAAGAGGAGTAAATAGAAAAGGGGGACGAGAGGGACAGCTAGAATGATACAGAGAAATTAGGAAAGAGTAGCGGGAGAAAGAGAAGTAAAAGAAAAGGAAGGAAGAGATCATCATGTGGTGTATGGAAGGGTGAAATAAAAGTTATGCTAGGCACGTGAAAGAGAGGGGGGAGAGGACGGGAGCTCCCGAAAGAGAGTGTGAGGAAGAGGGGAAGGGGGGGTGAAAGGGGGGGTGGGAGCCAAGACCATGGTATCACCGAGCAAATAGGTAATCATTTCAGTTGTAAATAAAAAGCAGTTTCGGCATATCCATGAAACAGGCGTGTAACCTACAGGTTATATAAGCCATTTCTGCCCCCAACGCTTTCAATCCAGCGCATTCCAGCAGCACGTATCTCTTTTTCCAGAACAGGCACTCAACCCACTGTGCTGTGACAGCAAAGGGCTCCTATTCCCCTTTTCTTCAAGCCGGCAGGAGGCAATGTGTGTCAGCATTATAGTGGAAAATGTAAAGGCCAGCCACCACCACCTCGCTCCGCCCTAAGCCTGGTAGGCCCCGGCCCGGCCCCGCGACCGCAGCGGATTTGTGAGCACTGGCAGACTACCATAAGTGCCGGTGTTGACAATTTAGCACCAGTGCAGCGCACCGGAAAGCACCGGCATAAATTAAGCACCCTGCTATGATGGTGTATCAGGGTATTTTAGCACACTGCTGACCCTGAGCAGACATCTGCTCATTTGCTGTCCATACCATGAAGCTATAATAGCAGACTCATGCTGCCTGCTCTACAGTCACATCACAAACTCCATTCATTGGAACACATATCACTTTTGACATTGACCCCTAAGAACACCTCTTTGGTGCCTGCAAGATTCATGTTTGAATGGCATTAATGAGCAGATACGTAGGTATATAATTGCAACAGAGCGACATTAATATCTCTTCCCTCAGCTTGAGAGCTGACCTTGGAAAAAATTTCAACCTGACACTATGGCAGAGGTTCGCCACGGATTTCATATAGATCGCCCACCCTGCAGACTTTATTCCCCTTTCAAATGGTCTCTTCTGCTGGTTTTGATTAAATCACTTACATTTAAACCTCGTCCTTCCTTGAGGCTCAGTGAGTTAAGCGCAGGGCCCGGCCATCACCGAGGGAGGGAGGGGGTATTATAAAATGTACTTATAAAACGAAAATGCAGGCCTGGCCTTTTCATTTTAGATCAGGCAGCACTGGGGCCGCACCAATAGGGGGCGACAAATCCTGGAGCAGAGTCCGGCGTGGTAAGGTTAAACATTTTTGCTTCTCAGAAAGAGGTGCTCCTTAAACATAAAAAAACCAGATTGTGGACCCGTATAGCGTTTTTGAGCCGGGGCCCATAAAGGCTTCTGATAAGGGCTGCTTAAGAGGTCTGACTGCTATTCTTAGAGGAATGGACTGTCATTCTGGCCTATCTGCATAATTTATGCAGAGCATCTTAATCAGAAGAGCAGAAAGTTGGCTACCTTAACGCCATGTCGGCGGTACTTACATGTCGGCATTTTTGTACAATATGGTAAAATAGCACAGGACTTGCATACTGCTGTAATCTCTCGCTGATACGCAGGAAAACTGCAAAATTGGCATAATGGCACTGAAATTAAAATGGCATACTTGCACTGATATTAAAGCACAAGTTACTAACTTGTGTAACAATATATCTGTAAGAGACAGTAGTTAGTGACAGATTCCTTACCTTAGAATATCCCCAGGCGTCAGGCTGGATCCGGAAAGTTTTTGCGTAGCAGTACCCTTGCGCGCCGGTAGGCGGCGTCGTGCGGCTCCGCGTCCGTCGTCGGCGTCGTGATCGCCGGGATGACGTCGCGGGCAGTACTTAGACGCCGCCCCTGCGCGCTGACGTCAGTTCTGTACACGACTTTCCGCGCCAGGAACGCAGAGCCATGCAAGAAGCTGACATAGGTGTCTGAAAAATACTAGGGCCCTGAAAGGGATGTCCTTAACCCTAGAAATCAGTTCGCAGAACGGGGAGGATGGGTGGCGGTAGGAATCTGTCACCAACTACTGTCTCTTACAGATATATCGTTACACAAGTTAGTAACTTGTGCATCTGAAAGAGACACGTTAGTGACAGATTCCTTACCTTAGAATAGATACCCCAGCAATACCAACCCCGGTGGTGGGTCTGCGAACAAAGATCAGACAAGGAAGTCCTGGAGGACAGAACGGCCAAAGAAGCCGTCCCTCCGGACCTGACTGTCAAGGCAGTAATGCTTTGTAAATGTGTGCAGCGAGGCCCACGTAGCTGCCTGACAGATAACCGGCAGTGGGAACACCGCGGCCCAAGGCCGTGGTAGCAGCCGTTGCCCTGGTGGAATGGGCACGCAGCCCAACAGGAGGCTCCTTCTTAGCCAAAGAATAGCAGGTCTTGATGCACAAGGTAACCCAGCGGGAGATGGTCCTCTGTGCACCGCCCAACCTTTTTGGCGCCCACGTAGCCAACAAAGAGCTGGTCATCCACCCGGAAGTGTTTTGTGCGGTCGATATAGAAGGAGAGCGCACGTTTTGGGTCCAGACGGTGGAGCCTCTCTTCCTCTCTGGAAGGATGCGGAGGCGGAAAGAAGGTGGGCAAAGTGATGGTCTGCCCAATGTGGAAAGCAGTAACCACCTTTGGCAAGAAGGACGGACGCGTCCGAAGAACAACCTTGTCTGGATGAACAGACAGAAAGGGAGGTTTGCAAGATAGAGCCTGGAGCTCCATCACCCGCCGAGCGGAGGTGATGGCCACCAGAAAGGCTGTCTTCAGAGTCAGAAGACGAAGAGGACAGTTATGTAGAGGCTCAAAGGGAGCGCACATTAAAAAGGTAAGAACCAAGTTTAAGTCCCACTGAGGCATCACAAACGGAACAGGAGGGAAGAGGTGAGTAATGCCTTTAAGAACCTGTTAACAACAGGGGACTTGAAAAGGGAGGGCTGATCAGGGAGCCTGAGGAAGGCCGAGATAGCACAAAGATAACCCTTGATGGTACCCAGAGCAGAACCCTGTTGGGCCAGAGAAAGAAGGAACAGAAGGACCTCAGAAAGAGGGGCAGAAAGGGATTCACAGCCTTTGCTGTGCACCATGCCACAAATTTGTTCCACCTGCAGGCGTATACCACCTTAGTGGAGGGACGCCTGGCTGCCAGAATCACATCACAAACTTCGGGAGGCAAGTCGAAAGGAATCAACTGCCGCCGCTCAATCTCCACGCAAGCAGGTGTAGACTGGACAGGTTCAGGTGGAGGACCGTCCCCTGCTGCTGCGACAGAAGATCCTCCCGAAGAGGCAGACGGATCGGGGGATCTACGCTCATATTGAGTAGCTCGGGATACCAAACTCTTCGAGCCCAGTCCGGAGCCACAAGAATGACTTGGGCCCGGTCGTGCCGAATCTTCTTCAACACTCTGGGTAGAAGTGGTATAGGCGGAAAGGCGTACAATAGACCGCTACTCCATTCGTGACGAAAAGCGTCGCCGAGCGAGTGCCGCCTTGGAAATTCCAACGCGCAGAACTGATGACGTTGCGCGTTCTCTTCGGTGGCGAATAGATCTAACCAAGGCTCTCCCCACTGTAGAAAGAGTCCTTGCGCCACTTCCGAGTGAAGACGCCATTCGTGATCCATCATGCACCTGCGGCTGAGTTCGGTCCGCCCTGGCGTTCAGGGAACCTGCCAGGTGTTGAACCATCAGGAACATGCCCTGATGTTCCAGCCATGTCCAGAGGCGCAGAGCCTCCTGACAAAGGGTCCACGACCCCACCCCGCCTTGTTTGTTGCAGTACCACATGGCGGTGGTGTTGTCTGTGAACACCTGCACTACCTTCCCTTTGACAGAGGGAAGGAATGCCTTGAGTGCAAGTCGGATCGCCCGGAGCTCCAGAAGGTTGATATGGAGCTGGGACTCCGCCGGAGACCAGAGGCCTCTGATCTCCGCCTCTCCCATGTGACCACCCCATCCCAGAAGGGACGCGTCCGTCACAACTGTGTGCTCTGGCTGGGGAAGGGAGAGGGATCTGCCCATGACCCATTGCCGGTTCGAGAGCCACCACTGCAACTGTTTTGCAGTCCCCTCCGAGATCTGGACGTGATCGGACAGGTTGCCCTGGTGCTGCGCCCACTGGAACTTCAGGTCCCACTGCAGAGCCCGCATATGCCATCTGGCATGATTGACCAGCAGGATGCAGGAGGCCATGAGGCCCATGAGGCCCAGCAGCCTCAGGGTCATCCGTACCGAAACCCAGGATAAAGGCTGAAAGATCGGAATCATAGCCTGAATATCCCGGACTCGCCGTTCGGGAGGATAGGCCCGAAACTGCGTCGTGTCCAGAACTGCTCCGATGAAAAGGAGCTGTGGAGAAGGAATCAGATGCGACTTTGGCACATTGATGGAGAACCCCAGCGAGTGCAGGAGTTCGGCCGTAGTCTGGAGGTGGGAGACGACTGCCTGGGACGAGCCCGCCTTTAGCAGCCAGTCGTCGAGGTAGGGGAAGACTGAAACCCCTGCCCGGCGCAGATGAGCTGCGACCACCGCCATCACTTTCGTGAACACCCGAGGGGCACTGGTAAGGCCAAAGGGGAGCACGGTGAACTGAAAATGCTCGAGGCCTACCGTGAACCGAAGGTAACGCCGGTGGGCCGGCAGGACGGGGATGTGGAAATAGGCGTCCTGCAAGTCCAACGCTACCAACCAGTCTCCAGGGTCTAGGGCAGTCAAGACCTGAGCTAGGGTGAGCATCTTGAACTTCTCCTTCCGGAGGAAGCGATTGACGTTCCGGAGGTCCAAGATAGGACGCATGTCCTCCTTGTCCTTTTTGGGCACCAGAAAGTAGTGGGAGTAGCAACCACGCCCTACTTCTGGGGTCGGAACATGCTCGATGGCCCTCTTGGCCAAGAGGGCGTGACTTCCTTCTGTAGAAGCACCAAGTGATCCCCTGACATGCGGTGGAATTGAGGTGGCATGGCTGGGGGTGGTCTCGAAGGGGAGGGAGTAGCCCCTTCGGACAATGTCCAAGACCCACCTGTCCGAGGTGATGGGACGCCAGTGGTGAAGGTGATGGCGGACCCTGCCCTCGACTGGCGTGCTGTGCACCTGAAAGGAGGGACTAGGAGGGCTTGGAGGCCGCGGACGGGCTGGAGGTGGTGGCCTGACCCGCACGCTGGTTGCCCGAACCGCCACGGCGGTATCCACGCCCTCGGCCACGCGAAGGCGCTTGCTGCGCGGGCCGCTGGCCGGGCTGTTGACGTGACTGGGCGCCCCTTCCGTGGCCACGAAAGGGGCGAAAAGCAGACGTGAGCGGAGGGCACACAACAGCAAGGCCCAGGGACTTAGCAGTAGCCCGTGAGTCCTTGAAACGCTCCAGCGCATGGTCTGCCTTCGAACCAAAAAGACCGACTCCATCAAAGGGCATGTCCATGAGTGTATTCTGGACATCCCCTGAAAAACCAGTGGTTCTCAGCCAGGCGTGGCGACGCAGCGCCACCATCGTTGCAAGCGATCTGCCCAGCGAGTCGGCGGTGTCAAGGCCACAGCGGATGGTGTATTTAGCCGCATCACGCCCTTCCGCAATGGCGCGGGTAAGCAGTGTCTGGACCTCCTCAGAGCACTGCGGCAAAACAGTCGCCACCGAATCCCACAGGGAGTGGGTGTATCGGCCCAAGAGGCAAGCGGTGTTAACGGACCGCAAGCCAGCACTGGAGGAAGAGAAAGCCTTCTTCCCAAAGTGATCCAGGCGCTTGGATTCCCTATCCGGAGGGGCGGTAGGGAAGGCGGTTTGGGAGGCAGAGGCTTGGACAACCAAGCTCTCAGGGGTGGGGTGTTGGGAGAGAAACAGGGGTCGCCCGGAGCAGGGCGATGGCGTCGGGCCACGTTCCTATCCACAGGAGCCCCTGTGGTGGGTTTGGACCAGGCACCCAAAAGAACGTCAGTGAGTGCATCGTTGAACGGCAGCACAGTCTCCGAAGAGGAGGCCGCCGGCTGAAGCACTTCAGTCAGGAGGTTAGTCCTGACGGCCACTGTAGGCAGCTGGAGATTTAAAGCTCCAGCAGCTCTACGCAACACCGTTGCAAAATTAGCCCCCTCCTCCGTAGCCACGGGAGGAGACAGCATGCCAGAGTCAGGGAGGTGTCCAGACCACTGGCATCCCTAAGTTCCTCAACCCAGTCCGGGTCAAACTCCGCACTGTTGTGTGAGAGGGTCCTCAGACCCTCCCAGCTCTCCTGGTCCTCCTCAGGTTCAAAATATGGAGGAGGAGGGACATTAGGGACCCAAGGTCTCATCGGGCGCCGGAACCGGCGCCGGGCGACGCCGGTCCGGCTCCATGTCCGGAGCCGGAGAGAACCGGGAACGACGCCGTCCAGAGCCCCGGACGGCGTCAGGAACGGCACCGGGGACATCGGCGTCGGCGGAGGCGTGGTTAGGTCAACCGGCGTCGATGGGGGTTGCGGCACCACCGGAGCCGGGATCGAGGCCGGGGCCGGGGCCGGAGCCGAGGCCGGGATGAAGGCCGGTGGGACAGGCGACGCCGGGACCGGAGTCGACGGCGACGCCGGAGCAACCCCATCAGGGCCCGCGGGGCCCGAAGGCGCACCGGAGGGACCTTGAGGCCCGAAGAGGCGGGCCATGGCCGACAGGAACTCCTGTATTTGGGCCGGAGTCGCCCCCGAACCCGGGAAGGATGGGTAATGCGGGGGTAACTCGACAGGCACGTCCGGGGCCGCGGGGACGGTGCCGACTGGGGCCTCAGCCGAGTCGCGAGACCGGCGAGGCGAAGTCTTTGAGCGATGATGCCGCTTAGACTTCTTGTGCTTCGACTTCACCGGAGGAGCGCGAAGACTTGGATTCCGACGAACGGCAGGGACTCCGCGTCTGGCCCCTCGACCTCTCCCGGGACCGGGGCTTGGTGCGGCGCGGAGCCGACTGCCGGACCTCGAGGAGCTTTCGAGACCGCTATCGCAAAGCCTTCGGATGAAGTTTCCGGCAGTCAGGGCACGACTTCGTGTCGTGGTCTCGGCCGAGACAGAAGAGACACTCGAGGTGCGGGTCCGTGATCGACATCATGCGACCACATTCCTCGCAGGGCTTAAAGCCGGGCATCCCTACGACACCTTAGGAGTCGTGAAGACTCGATTGAAGAAACAGTGAAAAAATTCACAAAAAGATAGTCAAAAAGTGACTAGGGCACTGCTCTTCCCGGATCTGCGCTTACTGGCGCGGAAAAGAAGAACTGACGTCAGCGCGCAGGGGCGGCGTCTAAGTACTGCCCGCGACGTCATCCCGGCGATCACGACGCTGACGACGGACGCGGAGCCGCACGACGCCGCCTACCGACGCGCAAGGGTACTGCTACGCAAAAAACTTTCCGGATCCAGCCTGACGCCTGGGGATATTCTAAGGTAAGGAATCTGTCACTAACGTGTCTCTTTCAGATATAACAATGGCGCTGAAATTAAAATGGAATACTGGCGCTGAAATCGCCTTCATCTGAACCTGATCACACTCCCTGTCCAGGTGCTGGCTGGTGTATAATTCACGAGTTGTAGAACTACAGGGGATTTCACACTGATCGAGGGCAAAACTCTGTCAGGTTGTCTAAAGCCCTGGGGAGGAAGAGGGAGGCATATGGCAGACCTTTGCGCATTCACCCGATCTTTGAGTAACAGAGGGAAGCGTTCTGTTATCGTCACGTTGAATAAATCCACTGCGCTGTGGTCGCGGAACCGGGCCAGGGCCTAACCAGGCTTTTGCTTTTAATTCAGCCCGGTCTCGACGCCCCCAGACAGTGCCTGGCCATGAATTGATCAGGGTGGGATAAGGATTGCATTTGCATGCAATGCAATTATGCAAACGATCACTCACCTGCGGGCGCCGGGTGGCACACACGGCCCGGGGCAGGCTACAAATAATTAAATTATGGGGTGCCTCCAGGCTCCGCTCCAGCCCCTCTTTCTCAGTCGTCTCACTCTCTGGCCTCCTCTGCCTCGCAGTCACGCGCACTTTTTATTGCGCGACCCCCAATGCGCTTGCGCATGATCACCAGGTCCACTGACTCCAGACCCCACCCTAAGGGTGAATGACTGTACCGCGGCGCGCAGACGCGAAGGCGGAGACTAAGTCAGAAGACATCACTGCGCGCTGCGCATGGTGCAGCCACCCAGGTGGATTTTTAATAAATAATAGGCTAGCGCTAGCCTAAATGAAATAAAATCGGGTGACATGACATCACGGACATGGACGGTGCGTGCAGCACCACCAGCAGCTGCATTTTATGCAGATTGTTGTTTGCTCGGTCACGCCAGGGTCCAAATCGGCCCCAGCAACAAAACCGGCCCCCACCCAGCCTACAGGGGATTGCCCGGTGCCCGGAATTACCAGTCCGGCCCTGGTGAAAGCTCAAGAGCCCATAAAAGTATCACAGGGCCCGGCCTCCTCCATCTGGGCTTCAAATCAGTCTCAGTGCCTGCCCCCAATACGGCCCAAGGCTACCAGAATGTCTTTGTTTCTGGTTTCCCTTCCTTAGTCTACTATAAACAAATGTGTTATTTGTTTCAATTAATAAAAATTGTTACAAAGCCATACACAATTTTTCATATACTGTATTATTACTAAAAATGTCAACATTTCAATTCATTAGATTCATTTCATACTAATACAATTAAAATATTTTGAGAGTCTAACCGTAAAAACTATGGGGGAGATTTACAAGGAACTGACACATCTGCATTGATGCGTCAGTTTCCTTGCGCCAGTGCCAAATGTCCTTGCGCCATCATGGATGCGCTGTATTACGATACAGTGCTCCATGGCGCAAGGATTAACAGATGTGTCAGATATACTGACGCATCTGTTGGCACAAAAGTGACGCATCGCTGGAGTTGCTCATGAAAGTGACACAACTCCAGCAATGAGCCACAACAGATAGGTGAGTCCCATACAAAAAGCCCTGCGTCATTCCTTACGCCTGGTCTGAGCAGGCGTAGGGATTCTGACACAGTGAAGGCGTAGAGTGACGCAATGAAATGTTGTAAATTTCACTGCGTCAGGTCTACATGGCTTTTTGTGTGGGAACGCCTAGCCTGCATACATTATACCTGGCGCAGGTATAATGTGACGCAGGGCTTTACAACGTGATGCATCTCCCTGGATGCGTCACGTTGTAAATTGGCTGCATTGTTTGCGCTGCCGTTGCATCAAAAAAAGTGACTCAATGGCGGCGCAAGGGGCTTGTAAATCTGCCCCTATGGATTTATATACCCTCTTAAAATGACAGATAAATTACATCAGTGTTCATCAGTATGGGCTTGTCTTTCTGTTAATGTCCTTTGGAGTTGTCGTGCAAATTTGGCAAGCCTTGCCAGTTCCATTGGAATTTCTAGGTTAAAAAGGAGTCCCATTGCTTCTGTGCAAGTGCGGGTGCCATACTTTAAAAAAAAGTGCTTTTAATAAAGTGCGGCGTGCGTTCCTCAGATTTGGGCAAATACAGACAAAATGGGCCAGGGATTACTCTTATAGGTTGCACAGTATGCAAGAGGTAACTGGCTCAAGAGATTTCCAACTGGCATTTATATCTTTTATTGGGAGCGCCATGAGTCTAATTAATAGAATATGTTTTAAAATTGATTTATTCAGTGTGCTATATAAATAAGGTTGGCATAATTTATCCCTGTAGGAGTTCATTATAACCTGGATATTACTTTCAGAGGTTTCGATTAGGCGCATGTATTCTTGCCTGGTCTTACTTGTGTCCTCAATACTGTTTTTAGTATTCCAGGTTGATGGATAAAGGTGCTCCAATTTGCCATGTCAAGAATTAATTTGCTGCAGGCGGTCGACAGGTAGTCCGACCAGGGGTTTTTACCTTCTGTGAAGGATTCCTTCAAAATATTTTTCATTGTGTTTGGTGGAGCAGCACCGATTCCGCTGATAATATCGGATGATGGAAGCCCAGTTTTCATATGATTGTTTATTTATGCCGAACTCCAATCTTACCAAGGAATTCCGGGAAGGGGGGGGGGGATTTGAAAAATCCTTTTGAAAGCACGGCAATGGGCAGTCTCCATGGCATTTGCCAATGCACCTGGAAAGACCAATTATCCATATGCAATTGAGAGGAGTAACTTGACCTTTATTACTTTTCGCATTGCTACAGTGGATGGGCTGTACATTTTTCCATTGAGTTTGCACATGGTGTAAGTCAGTGTCGTGGTCTTGGCTGCTATGGAGGTGATGTGTTGGTTGGGCTTACCATTACTTGTAAACCACACCCCCAAGTAATTGTACTTGGAGGTGGTACTGATTTTCAGATTGCCAAATCTCCAGTGTTACTTGAATTTGTTAGCAAAAGTTCCAAAAATCACAACCTTTGTTTTATTGGCATTGGCCACTAATTCATTAGCAATATTATATTTGCTTAACGCATCAAGTGCTTTCTGTAGTCCCATCCGTGTGTGGTCCATGAGGACCATGTCCTCCGTGTACTGCATTAAAAACAATCTAGTCTGCCCAATGTTTGGGATAAACAGATTAGCGGATGATAAGGAGTTACCCAGGTCTGCAGAATATAAATTAAAAAGAAGCGGCGCCAATACACAGCCTTGTTTAAGCCCTTGATCTGTATACACCTTTTTTGCCACAGTACTCTGCATGAGTTTGACTCGTACCCAGGTTTTTGTATAGAGAGCAGTGATGACGTTCAGCAGCATACTTGGGATTCCCCAGTTTTGTAATTTTGACCAGAGTAGATTTCTGTTGACACAGTCAAATGCCGCAGTATAATCCACAAAACAAGCAAAAAGGGGGCGTTGTCTTGCAAGAGTGGCCCGGTCGACTAAATGAGCCAGGGCTATAGTATTATCAAGTGTTGAGGCTCCGGCCCTAAAGCCTGATTGGTACACCGGGAGTGTACCTTAGTCACTGACCCAATGTTGTAATTCTTGTAGTAGGAGACTTGCGTATGCCTTTGCCTCAATATCCAGCAGCGCAATCATCCTATAGTTAGTGGGATCCGACGTATCACCTTTTTTATGGATCGGTTGTAGTAGGGATCCTTTCCAGTCTTCTGGGATTGTGGCGTTAGTAATGCAAAACTGAAAGAACGGGGTGAATAAACTTGCCCAAAACTCATAATCCTCTTTAAATAGTTGGCCTGGGCTCCATTTCCTCTAATATTCTTTAGTATTGTAATCACCCGATTGTGCACGTCCATAGGTTTGTATAAGTCGTCACTAACTGTCCCCCTTACTCCAGTTTTGGTTCTAGTGATATTCTGTTGGATGATAGCTCCTGAGCTTCCACTGCACGACTTGCAACACAGTGTTTTCACGTGCTTGATCCATATGTGGCTTGAAACTCCGTTGCGCCTTTCGTGGCCGTGCCCCTCAAGTGTATTGATAAAATGCCAAAATTCTGATTACTTACTATGTTTTAAAAGACTGTGGACGTATAACCATTAGTCTACTAAGTAGGCGAAATATAATGAAGAAAAAGACCACTTACCCGACGGCGATGTAATGTAAAACAAAAGCAAGACCTTGTAAATAAAAAACTAGTGCAGTGTCTTTTGAAACCTGGTTCTAGTTTTTGAAAGCGTAACGAGTTTCTCCATCGTTTAAAAAAAAATTTTTTTAAACCAAATAGGGATCTTAATTTCAAGCTATCAACAAGTGAGAAGGAATTAGAAGCAGCAACCACAAAACCCTTCTCTCAAAGACCAGGCCCTGCGCTTCACTTTTCTGATACCTTGTAGGAGCAGAACTCCGTTCCAGAAAGTAGTAACCAAACATGGAAAACTGGCCCAAGCAAGAGATCTAAGTCGGAAACAACTTCTATTAAGAAAGACATGCAAATCACCAGCACACTGCATCTCAAACCTTTGAAAAATGGAAAAAGAGAATCAAAGATCCACCCCTTAACTGTTGGCGTCTTCTTGAAATATTCAAGGCAGTTCAGAGTTTAAAAACCCTGTCCTAAACCGACTTGCTTGTTTTGGTTGGATTTGTCATGTCTGAGGGAAGTGAAGTGGCT